>VXBI01011585.1:1604335-1703278 GCA_013397375.1 Toxostoma redivivum
AAAAAACCTTTTTTTTTTTTTTTTTTTAAATACTTTAGTAGATTTATAAACTGTTGACTATCTAGCAATACTGAAACTGAATTCTGGAACGGGGATCTGAGTATAGAAGTGCAACTGCTCTGTGAACACGGAATTCCTATTGCAGTGCTTTTAAAACCTCAGAGACAGAAGTGAAAATATTTCATTTTAACTTCCACACTGTCTCATGCTGTGATGTTTTCCTTCTTCCTTATGGGCAGGTCATTCTATATATTTCCCACAGAATTCCCACAGAGGACCTTTGACACGTTCATGAAGTAACAAAAATATTTGGATGACCCAGTCTACAAAAATGGAACAACATACTAAAACCTTACTGGGTAAAATAAAATGAAAAAAAACAATAAAGGCAAGTTGATTACCTTTGTAAGACTGTCCTTCCAATTTCCCCTCTCTATATCTTTCAACAATGCCCTGATGCTCACATCTTTGAAAAGCTTTTTCAGAAGCAAAAGTTGTTATTCTAATGTGTGACACATGAGACCCCATAATAATATGTGGGGTACCAATGCATGTTTCTTCAAGGTGATTGGGTGGCTCAGAAGCAGCACATCAGAGACATTGTCTATGCAGAAAGATGAAGAAACATCTTTAATGTCTGAAAGAGTGTGACACAAACGTGCCACGGTATTCAGCTTCAAGGAATTCTGGAATAACCAAGTTTACTATTTAAAGGTACCCTAGACATACAGTCTTGAAGATTGAAAGATTATATTGTAATGGGAAATACATAAATTCTTCAACACTGAGATGCAGAAAACTTTCAAAAAGTGAGATTTAAACCCAAATGAGTATTGTAAGCTAAATACTAATGGTAGGATATTAAAATGTACACTCTTCAGAGTTACTAAACTAGTTAGATTTTAGAAGATTTATATAAAAGATATTTTAAAAGATATATATATATATTTATATGTATACACACACATAAAATTTTGTCTTCATGAATCGTATCATTGTCCTGGTATAAATCTGTTGAAAACAGTGCTCTCTTAGAACACTTGCTACTGTTTTAGACAGCGCCAGGTATGACCTATTAATCTGAACTGTGGAACAACAATCCAATTTTTAATCTTTGACAAAAAAAATGTTTAATGTTTTCTTTAATCAATATCCTTCCCTAAAGGGCCCATTAGTATATGGATTAAGGTAAGGATATGGACCTGTTGGAAGGAGTCCAGGTTAAGGATTTTGAAGATGATCTGAAGGCTGAAGCACCCCTCGTATGAAGACTGACAGAGAGAGTTGGGGTTATTAGCCTGGAGAAGGAGAAGCTACAGACAAACTCTATAGAAGTCTTCTGGTACTTAGGGAAGCCTACAGAAGAGCCAGAGAGGGACTTTTTACAAGCGTATGTCGTTACAGGATTTGGGAGAATGGCTTTGATCTCAAAGATGGTAGTTTTAGTTTAGATATTGAGAACAAATTCTTTATTAGGAGGATGGTGAGACACTGGAACTGGTTGCTCAGAGGAGCTGTGAAAGACCATCCCCAGAAGTGTTCAAGGCCAGGTTGGATAGGACTTTGAGCAACCTGGTCTAGTGAAAAGTGTCTCTGTCCAAGGCTGGGGGCTTGGAATGATCTTTAAGGTCCTTGCCAACTCAAACTGTTGAATATAGGTAAAACCTTACAAAGGGAAGGCTTCGTAAAGCCATGGCTCAGACCTGCTACTTTGGCTAAGCAGAAAAGGACTGAATTAGAGGTAAAAAAACAAGTTCTGTAACCATCACATGTTCACATTGTGGTGTATGGTGGTTTTTTGAATTATGTTTGTTATGATTTAAAGCTATGTAGCAGATAACCTCCTAATTGCTTAAAAAGGACAGGTTTTTGGAATAAAGCAGCTCTCCTTTGCACTGCCTGGGGATTCTGTGTAACTGTGGATTCTCACCTCACACCAAACTATTCTATGATTCTGTGATATACTGCTATTAGTTATAATTGATGACCTCTCTAGCTTGCTATTTCTAATTCAGCTTCAGTAAACCAGTTTGTTAAGAGTCTTGTTTTCTATTTATCCTGTGGCTTTAGGTAAAAATATGTTCTATTATTTCTGCTAGGAGATGATGCAAAATCTAGACATCTTGAAAAGCCTGACTTTAGAAAGAGGAAAGAAGTAATTATTCTAAGATAAAAATATCAGTATCTGCATTTTTGTCTTCTTTCATTTACTCAGTTTGTAAGTTCTTCTCCCAGGCACAGGATACAATGAGCAAACTCCTGATAGATTTTTTTATTTACCATTTAATCAGGAAAGAAATAAACTTTAGTCAGAAATTAACCTTTAAGAATGAGAAAAGTCATAAAAATCATAGAATAAAATCATAGAGTTATTAGGGTTCCAAGGTCATCGAGTCCATCCATCAACAGAATGTCATAATCCTTACTAAACTACATCAAAAGTCCTATAATTTCTGTCTGCTTTGTAGAAGAAAGTTTTGTGCCTTTGTATATCTTTTCATATCTGTTGTTAAAATAAGGGTTTCTTAAAGTTGTGCACAGATAAGACAGTATTCATGCTTATTCTATCCCGTTTATTTTATTCTAGTCAGGAGCTTTCCTTTCTCATGATATCTGATGCTCCAGTCAGTGCTTTGATTTGGAGAACCCTATATCATGATTTATTCTTAATCTTTGCCTGATTTGTATAATATAAGAAATGTGATGGAATGAGACTATAAAAAAGATGCTACTGTCACAGTAGTTTTAACCATTATGAATTATCATAACAACACTGATTAAATAATCAGACTTTTGAGGAGTATGTCACTAAGAAATCGCCAGAGACAATTTCTGTTAGAATACTATTTTCACTTTGTTGCACTTGGATTGATTAAGAAATTTTCTTAATTTCTGTAGACATAACTATGTTAGTCATGACATTTAGTATTATATCAGTTTCCTGAGGTCATTGACAGATGGTAAGCAGTATAAAGGAGGAAAATTTTCATTTTTCAATATTTTTCTGTCAATAGGTTTAAAATATACTTACTGTTTTACCTGTCTGATGAGACATATTTCTATATATTTTTTTGTTCCTTTGTGCTCTCAAAATGAGTTCTCATTGGTGAAAATGATTGCATACAAGTCACATGAAAATAAACTTGCCCACTAATGCTCAGATGTGCCTGTTTTGAGAAATGAGGCACCTATATCCTTCCTAGTGCTCTGAAGAGATTTACATTTAGACAGATTGGCATGTGAAATCAACCTAACTTGGCTAAGACAGGTATGATCCAGAACAGCAGTAGTGCAAAACTTCTGTATCATAGTGCAAGAAATTGAGGGTCCACTCAAGAAGCTGGGAGCTCAGTATGCTAAATACTCTTTGAGCTGAGGGGATCAACATTTTCATCCCATCAAGAAATGTCCATTAGAAATGGACAGGCTAAATACAGAGCTGAAAGAACTCTGTTTCCTCTGTTTAGGAACTTCTGTTTAGGTCCCTAAATTCTCAGTCAGAGATGTAGATGTCAGGATCTTCCTGAATAAAATGGCTTGTCTTCTGGAGATACTTCGGAATTATTTCAGAAGTATCAGAAAATCTAGTTAAAAAATTTTCAGCGTCTACTTAAATTTCCTAAACCCCAATTGGGAAATACTATAAGTTGTTTGATATGGTGATATACCCCACCCTAAAATTGCTGTCTTAGACAAATGGGTAAATAATTTCTAGTGGAGGCACTTGTGTTTCTTTTTTCACTATGAAGATCTGAATTTAAGAGGAGTGAATCATGTGGTTTAGGTCAAGTCCCTAAAATTTCAGTCAGACACTGTGAAATTAGGCACCTCAATAAGACAATGTATAGTCTTAATTTCTGCGGCACGCTGACCACTTAAATATTTCACCCAAATTCCAGTGATAATGAGACACAAAAATATGTAAGAATAACTTGTAGTGAAGTGGGAGAGTATCTCTGCACTTGTTCCCATTTGTTTTCATTACTGTGTGTCAACATTGCATATTCCAGTGCAGTGGACTATCTCCTTTTTCCAAGGGAAATGAGGTCCCATCTGTTTTTTGGGCCTCTTATCATGACACTCACTCCAGAATTGTAAAGACCCGGTTTCTATGTCTCTCTCAGCACCTGGACAAAGGGTTAGGTCTGTAATTGTCAAGTCTTACTAGACTTTCTGACTAGAGGCAATTGTCTGATGGGATTGGACTTTTCAGTCAATATTTGAATGGCATGCAAGGGTGGTCTTTGAATCTACTCAGTTATCAAATGAAGCAGACACTCTTGTGTTGAGGAATTTTAGTGATGCTTATGCATCTTGCATCAAGGAGAACAATATACACAAATACCCTTCAAGTTTCTGTTTAACTCTCATCTGAAATTTGAAAAGTCAATTATATAGATTAAATTCACTTCTTAGAAGTTATTTATTGCTATGTTTCATGGCAGCTGACCTGATATGAAAGAGTTTTGTAAATCATTCTCCATGAAGAACAAACAAAGTATTTCTAATATAAAATAATTTTAATTAACCTTAACTTCACTTTATAATAAATTTGCCCTCATTTAATATATGACTTGTTCATTCTTCTCTTTTAATAAATTAAAACTTTTAGGAGGGAAAAGAACTTTTGGGCCTTGTTGGGTTGTTCGTACATAGAAGAGAGCTGCCTGTCTTTTTTTCCATTCATTTTATGCCATGCAATTTTATGAATCACAGTGTTTTGTTGTGACACCTGGCTATCCAGAAAAATTTTAGTCTTCAAAAATAGTGACAAATTCTTAAGTGAAAAGTTGCTACAATGAAATAAACTAATGAACGTGAAAAAATCAACAGTTTCTTTAAATTTTTTGAGGACTGTTTCTCATCATAAGTACAATTTTCTATTTTTTTTACAATTGCTCTTGTGAAATATTGTATCTTATTTTTTTCCTATCCATCTCTGATTTTATCCAGAACACAAAGAAGCAATTGTAAAGCTAAAATAGACAGTTAACATTTTCCTGGCCACTGAATACATATAAATTCTGATTTATTATTATGACATTTAAGCATACAAACATTCATATATGCATACAAATGTTAAAGCATAATGAAGAGGAGTCTGTGAATATTTTTGTGGGATTTAAAAAGATAACTTTAAAATTTGTTTAAAATGTAATATATTGCTTGCCTTCTATGTCATTGAATAATAATGGTATTTGATAGATTTTAAAAACTATTTTTGGTAAGATTTTTATCTTTTTGTTTGAAAAACTTAATTTTCTGCTTTATTATTATACTTTAGGCTCTGGTTTTCATCAGTAAACTAGAAATGTTTGATCCTAGAAGATTTCTAAAAAGCTGTGAAAAATATTTTGATAAAAAATAAAATTGACCAGGAACTTCCAGGGAAATGCATATTCAATTTTTCCTTTTGCAAGAGGCATTACCTTATAGCTATTTTCCCTATAATATGCATATTGATTAGAGAGTTATTGTGAATCACCCTGATTAGTATTTCACTAATCTGGTGAAGCAGGAAATGAATAATAAGAATCTAATAAAATTATGGAAAGTCAGTTTATATAGAGCATGCCAAATGACAGAAATTATCCTTTGCAATATAGTGAATACCTCATTAGTAACTCATCAGAAGATTATAGATCTCTTAATGCTTACTTTCCTCGTGTTTGGCTGCTGGCCTTTTAACAGTCCAGAAATTCCATCACTAATTATTCCTTATCACCTATCATCTGGCACTACAAGTCCTGTCTTCCTTTTCATTAAAAAAGAAAAGCCTTTTAGGAGAATTTTCTGACAGTGTATACTTAAGAACAGCAATTTACTTCTTCTTTTGTCTTTTTAGTATTTGACAGAAAAGCTTTGCCACTTTCTCTTCTGCTGTCTTCAGGTGTCAGAGTTAGGTTTGAATGATATTTCTTCTGGGATTTATTGAAATAAGTAAATCTTTCTACTTAGCCTTTCCTGGATCTTTGATGGGTTTTTCTTTCTGTCTCCATTTTATCTCCCATAATTTTTACTTCTCCACAATATGTGTCTTGTTATTTCCTCATGAATCTTTCCCTGTGCCCCCATGTGACATTCGCCAAAAATGTCACATGGCAAAGTTTTTCTAAACAAGGAGGGCTCTAGTACAACTAAAGTCAAATGTAAATCCAGCAATATTGTGAAATTCAAGGGTTTTCACAAATATGTAGATAATAAATAGACAATAAAATTATTTTATATGCATAAGAATATTGCCTGTTCATCTGAAAAGAAGAACAAAGAATATTATAATATTTGGTGAATATAGAGAAAGAAAGACTCGCTCTCAATGGAAAAGATCAGTTTATGGATCTTTAGACAAGCTAGACATATGTAAGTCCACAGGGCCCAGTGACAAGCAATTGTGTGTGCGGAAGGAGCTGGCTGATCCCATTGTGAGGCCACTGCCATTTTATCTCCAACAGCTCCTGATTATCCAAGGAGGTTCCTGAAAACTGGAAGAGAACAAAGGTCATTCCCATCTTCAGGAAGGGCAAGAAGGAAAATGTGAGAAATTACATCTCAATAGGCAATAGGGAAATGTTTCCAATAACATAAATGACAAGAAGGTGATCTGGAGCTGTTGGATGTATAAAGAGGAAGTAATGTTTCTCCAACTTTATAACCTTATGCAATGATGTAACTAAAAAAAGGAGAGTAGTGAATGTTGTTTCTCTGGTCTTTAATAGTTTTTAATACTTTTAATACTTTCACAATGTCTTGATAGACAAATTGAAGAATTATAGATTAGATAAGTGGGAAGTGACATGAAGTGAAAACTGGTTGAACAAGTGGGCACAGAGGATTTTGATCAGCAACATAAAATCCACTTGGGGACAGTGGATTTTCCCTCATATAGAAACTGATATAGTGTAATGAACTTTTATGTTAAAAAAAAAAAAAAATCACAATTTCACAGGATTTTTACAACCCCCAGATACAACCTTTTTCCTACTTTTTTTCTAAGTGTTTTATTTATTTCAGTTCTTATCACTTTACTCCACTAAGCTATAAAATCTCATTTGCCCTCGAAATTTATACTCTTCAGCTACATACAGATTTCCAGTACATTAAATTTCTGTAGTTATTGAGTGAAGCCACAATACAAAATATTTTTTTATGGCTTCTGTTTTGTACCAGCAATTTTTTCTTTCAATTTAAATATCTAAGTACTTGATTATGCCCATATATCAGGTGTGTACTGAGCTAAATGCTTCAAGTGTTTAATCAAATAAATTACAGGTAGGGAATCTACTTGCAGTATTACAGACAGAAGTATCAAAAGTCCACTAAGCTGTTGAATATTATCCCATGCATCTGACAATATCAGTAAAGAACCCTTAAAAATTTTATTTTGTATATGGTCAAGTGATAAATAACAGATGGTGAAAAAAACTTGCACATTTATTTTCCTGTTTTAGTGTTTAAAGTATGTCAAGTGTGGATAAAACATATAATACCATGACTGAATTCTTTCAAGTGAAGGTCTCAGAAATGCAGTCTTCTAATATTTTTCTTTTTCTAAAGCTAAGCTCTATTTGTCATCTCTCTCTCTCTTTTTCTCCATTCACAAATACTCATGTCTACTTTGGACGATGCTGATGTAAATGCAAAGCTAGGTTAAAAGACTACTTTAATCACAAGCTGATGCTTTGAGAGACAGCTACCAAAGAGGGATGGTGGGAAACGCGCTGCAAGTGTTACAGTTAAGCTTCAGACAGTGAACATTGTAGAAGTTGCTGGACTTACATCTGGCTCTAAACATCTGTAACTCAGTGCAGTTTATTATTTAGACCTGTTTGTAGACCTGTTGACTGATTGAGTCAAAATTCTGATTAACATCTTAACATTCAAAGTCTGAAGTAGAGTGGCCCATCCCCTTCTGCTTACCATGAGATATCTTTGAAAGTTGCACTCTGCAGCAGAAGTCTGAGAAATAACTTGGAAACAAATCCAGAAGGATTTAAACCTTAATATATGGCAAACACATGTAGGGATTCTTCTCCAAGAAGGGACGATCAACTCAATACACCAGGTAAACTTTATCCTTCCTGAACTCACAGAGCCCTGAAACTTGAATCAAAATGCTAGCCTTTTCAAAACTGACAATTTTTTTTTTTGCATACGATTTTTGCAAACAAGGAATGAAACCTCTGAAGTAGTTGTTCTATACCTCTTTTGCCTTAGGGGATCATACTTGTGTCAAGGATACTTTGCCAAGATGTAAACCACCAGGCACTCTGAACAGGTATGATTTTCTGAATTTGAATGTCTCTGAAGTCAACAATGGGAGTTCTGAGTGCAGAAAATAGTGTATGAGAACACATCCTCAAATGGAGTAGCATAGGAATAGGGAATTTAGGACTGCCTAGTTTTCCCGGGCTCCCTCCCTTTTTTTGCTGCTCTCAGCACAAGGTGAGATGTGTTTGAGTTCCACAAGAGAAGGCTGAACAGTGGAGACATCCCTTCCTCAAGCGTGTCCCTGTGACCACAATCCAGCACATGTTTCCCTGCTGCTTTCCCAGAATAATAAATTTTGCGTTCCTGGCTACACTGCAGTTCAGTCTCAGGAGAAGGAACAGTAAGTGCCCCACACTGATTATTCATGGCACAGTGGTTAGGTCACTCTCCAGGGTGAACAGGAGAGATGGATTCAGTCCCCTGTAAGAATCAGGGCTGGGAATGCAAACCTCTCATTGGCTTAGTGAACACTCAAACCACTAGACTATTAAGCATAACACAGTGTCACCTTTACCAGATGTCTTTCTCAGAAGAGGACTAAAGCACTCTGGGTCCTGAGTGGATGGAAGCACCTAACATTTTCTATTAATTTTCTGCATTCTCAGTGGAAAGACAGACACTTAAAAGAGGAGTGGATTTCCCTCTGCTTATCTTCAGAGGTACTTTCTCTCTACTACGGTAGGCAAACTCCAGCCTCCTTCTAGGGCCAAACAGGATTTTGTGCATGTCTAAATTAAGCACCTAAATGAAGTGCATAGGATTATATGCAGGAAAATTAAATATCTTCAGACATGCCTGCTATGTAAGAAGAGTGTAATTTGAACATTTTGTTACAAAAAAATCTCTGGGGAGTCCTGAGCTATGTGAGTACAGCAGCATCACTTTTGACCCTGACCAATACTGAGTTGTTCAAACCTTTTTGCTTGGGTGTTGCTAGTTCAGGCATTCTCTGTGCAATACTCCTTTGTGTGAGGAGCCTGAGGATAGCATTTGATACCAGGAGTTAAGTGTCTAAATCCACCACTTATGTATGCAAGAAGTAATGAGTTATTCAGAGGCAAAGGGCAGGCAGAGCCCCTGTCAACTTAATGAATATTTGGGGTACAAATGACCTCTGAAAATCAGGCCATTTATTTGAGCACCTAAAAATAGATTCAGATGTTTAATTTTACATATTCAGGTTGAAAAATTTTGGCTAGAGAGTAAATTAATTGCCTAAGGTCACACAGCAAGTCAATGTATAATGAGAAAGTAATAATGAGTGAAGAAAAAAAGGTATTTTTAATCTCTATGGACTGATTGAATCCCAAAACTCTTTTATTAAAAGTGTTCTTGAATATATCTCTGTATTTTTTTAAATTGTGGTTTAGTATGATTATTTAAAATGCATTTTTTTTAAATGAGAACATTATTTTTCACCATGTTTAACCCTGACTGGTGGTATCTTCTTATTGCTATGAAAACAAAAGGCTCAGTCAGATCTTCAGCAGATATTTTGTTGCATAGGTAGTTAATGAATGAGATATTTGATTACAAAGGGATAAGTAACCTCTCTGTAGCCTGCAATTAACATTTAACTTGATATGGTCAATAAGCCAAATGAAGGGAGAGTAAACTGAATAAAGAGGATTTTTCTCTTGTTAGGGCTTCACCACACACATATGGTAGTGAAGCATACTGTTGTGATTGGTGATTTTGTTTGCACATTCCTATAAAGTTAAGCTTTCATCTGGTCAAAAAGAAATAAAAGAACCCACTCACTCTCTGGAGAAAAACAATATTTTAATCCATTCAGATTTCAAGTGTGTGAAGATAATTTACAACAGTTAAGTGCATTATTAGGCAATAATGATATCTCAGGAAGTTAGTCGCTCAGTTCATACTAAAATCCTGTGAGACTGGAGTGCCTAATTCCCTCACAGGCTTTCTAGTTTTAATGAGTTCTTGCTTACACACAGACACAGCAAATGGTATCTGTTATATCCTTTTCATGCAAATATAAATGAAACCCTTAGTGGTGTACTCGGATTCAATATATATATAAAATATCTGTTTTAAGCAGTCATGCAGTTCAAAGTCAGCTGCACTGTGCCTTTTTCCTGGTGTGCAGAATTTCTCAAAGCTTTTTATCATAAATATAGTGATAAAGTGAGAATGGTCTCCATGTTAAGGTTTGAGGCTTGGGAAATACATGCTGAATTTCTTTTACTGCTGCCAGCTTCCTGCACTACCTTGGCCATATCATTTATATCACAGCATTAAAGACCAAACACCTTCCCTAGCTGAAAGAGAAATTTGAGTTCGCAAGATTAGCTTTTTCTTGGTTTTGAAGCTGATTATTCCTGCTGTGGACACAATTCTAAGAGAAAATTAAAACAGACAAAAGCCCAAACTGCTAATTACATGAAACCTTAGATGACAGTATCAGGCAAATGAATAATAATAAATGTCATTATTCTGTTATCAAGAATTCTGTAAATATACCTTTTCCTGGTTCATCTCCCTGCTTCTTTTCTCAATATTTGTTTTCACTTTTTTTTTTTTTTTAACTCTTTCCAAAATTTCATGTTCTTTGTTGCAGGAGTGCCCAGGATAGATTATTCCTCCCCAAGATGTGATTGGAATCACACCATGATAAGGGATCTATTTTATATACTGGACCTTCTATGCAAAAGATATAAAAGTAGTCTATGCCAGTGATTGTCTAAACATTCAAACACTATATATTTAAAGGAAAATACAAGAACTGCCACGTTTTATTATTTTTGAAGTTCACTGTAACTGGACTTTTCATTGAGGCCATGATTCTGAAGACAGGATGCAACACTAGGCCAAGACTCACAATTGGTGAATGATCATAAAATTTTTGACCATTGGCACTTTTTTGTTCTTTCATGTGAGCCACATGTGACCTTGTGCTGGCTCTCTTTAGTGAAGTTCTCAGCAACTCAGGGGAAAATGAGGGTTCCATTCTTCCTACAGCAATGGCTGCTTTGTTTGTAAGCTGAATTTTCTCCTTGCAACTGCATGTTCAACACTGTTTTTACTATGCTTTTGTCAGTGAAACACGTCTTGTCTCGGAGCTTCTGAAAATGAACCTGTGCCCAAATTACATATCACCTCTCTGCTGTTCTCTGTTATGAGCCATATTTTTCCTGGATACCACTCCAAGACAAGTGTTTGCTCAAGCCAGATCAGCCTGTTTGTTTAAATGAAACCAAGAGTAATGTTTTGACGAAATGTATTTCTTCTATTGACAGTGGACATGGCCTAGAATGGAAATCTGCTGCCTCATAGTAAAGATGGAAAGGAGTGGGGTAACAAAGCTCAGTTGGTGGGGTTGCTGCTTGGTTTCTTTGGATCTGTTGAAGGTATCCTGTGGTTTCTGAATTCAAGAAATATTTGCCTTCTGGTGATTCAGCCAGAGTGAGTTAGAGGTCTAAACCACTACCTTTATGGTTATGAACATTATTGCTTATTCTCAGCTTTAAATGTGGTTTCATTCGCTGAAATGAACGCAGAAATCCTGTGCTTTTCTCAATACCCATCTTCTATTTCCTTTTACTCTTAAGTATTAAAATTTTACATTAAAGTTTGAAGTCTCCTCTTTTGAGGCTCCTCTTTAACTTTTTCTTGTATCTGTCATGGCAAGACTAATCATAAAATTACACATAAATCTTTTTAGAGAAAAGTATGTCCAGTCATGGAACTTGCTGCTAATGCTGTCTTCACTTCTTCTATCTGAAAAAGAGATCTAACAGGGGACCTAAGAGCAGGCTCCTCTGGCTTAATCAGCAGCTGTGTTGACTTGGTCTATGTTGAATTTTGTTTGCAGCACAAATTATTGTGTCCCATAGGGAGGGACAGACGTGAAAATGGATTCATTTTATATAAAAGTTAGAGAGGAAAATTCCACAGGTTATATTTTCCTATATTCTTAAAACTGATATAAGGCCAGAAGGAAATAGATTTATTGCTTATTTATAGTAGTAGTTAATGCTAAGAGAATGTGTAATTGCAATATATTACAATATAATTTTAATAATATAATTTTGGTACTTTAATTGTAACAAAATATAAACATGTATCTACAGGAAACAGAATGCAAACCATTTTTTGCTCATTTTCAGTATGATATGCTACTTTTATTGCCCTTTGATTGTTTTCATTTAAATTTGGTGCTGCATAGTAAACAAAGAAATGAAAAAGTTTGGGTTTTTTCTTACTTGTCAACATTGCAAACTAAATCTGGGATATGAAAGTGAAGATAAAAAGCTTTTACTTTTTTTTTTTTTCCATACCCCATCCCCAACAATAAATATTCTGAAGGGCAAAAGCAGTCTTAGATTACAGTATTGGCTTTCCTTTGCTTTATGAAATCTACTTTGGCTTTCTAGTGTAAGTCTGTGCCTTCAATGGGGCTACTCAGATGTATCTATGAGCATAATTTGTACACTCAAGCTGAAGAGTGAACCTGCCACAGGAATTTAATGCTGTGGATTGATGACTAAAAAAAAAATCCATTTCAAAATCCCTTCTGTAGGACTGTCACCAGTAAAAAGTAAAAGCCAGTCTGCGTCAGTAAAAGGATATTATACTGAATACACCCAGGACAAGCCAGCATGCTGAATATAATAGGGACATTTTTCGTTGGAAACGTTAGAGTTGCAGTTTAGGCTTTCAATTCTGTGTGGGTCAATAGCAGTAATTTATTCTCTTCCATTACATTCTTATACTGGTTTGCTCACCATAATATCTGAGTGCATATATTTGTGTTCATGGTGGAATTGTGCTGGTGTGCTTTATTTCACAGCTTAAGATTACTGCATGCAGTGAACAACACATTTTTACCTTTTTTAAAAAATCATTTCACTATTAAAGGAATGTGAGGACACTTTGAGCCAAGGTGCATTTTCAATTAGATAATATAGGGTGATGAAGCAACTTTATACTCAGTGAAGACATAAGGGAGGCTTCTAATGGCCCTGTTTCTGTGAGGGTTCACAGTTTCAAGCCAGCTTTAAAAAAACCTTTTCTTTCCCCTTCAAATGAATTTCACCCTCTGTGGGTCTGTGCAGGAAAGGCACAGTTCTCAGCCATTGTCTCCACACCAGAGCTTAGTTAATCTTGCAGCCAGACTGGTTCCAGGTCATTGAGTGCCTGCGAGAGATATGGTCTGTGACACTGGCCATGATTGAAACCAGAGGCAGCTTTAGGCAGTGAGGCAATCAGGGGTAAACGCAAGCAAATGGAGTTTGCCCACATTCATTGTCAGCAATACAGACTTCACCCACTTCTTGCTGCTTTGCCGGAAAGACAAAACAAACCGATGAGATTACCCCATTTCACCACAGGTTTTTAGTCTAACTCTGCTGGGCAAAAGCCAGAGGCCTCAGTGGAAAACAAATGATGGCTTCACTGATAAAATTACAAATGAGAAAATTACCTCTGTCTACACCCTGCAGCTCCTTTTTCCTCTTCTGTATCTTCCCTTTTCCTCTCCAATCAACAACAGCACCAAAGGCTAGTAACACTGTGGTTTGCAAAGATTGTTGCAAACTGGCTGCCTCTCCAGCAAAGTGAAGTATGCTGCAGGCAGCCTGGATGGCTGGTATGTGCTTCAGAATTTGCCCAGTTCACATCATAGGATGGAAAAGGTTCTGCTGTGGCCAAGATGAAGAGACAGCTGAGCAGAGATAAAACATTTTAATTTACAAAAGACTTTTTACTACTGGGTTCTTACAACATATCAAAAACCTTAACTGCCATGTGATTTTGAGATTAACTAAAAGCTTTTAGTTTACATAGGATGTCAATATCTCAAAATGTTTAATGTTTGCTCTTCATTTAGGGCATTGTCAGTTTCCTCATTACTACATGGTAAACAATAATTTCTTTAAATATTACATTTCTTTGTGGTATGCAAGGACAATTACTTGCCAGGATTTAAGATTTCAAATCTGTACAAAAGAACTAAGTTGCCTATAAATATTTTAAAACACACAGGTGAAAGTACAAGAAGTAGTAAGTATTATATAAGTAAAGAAAAAGTGGGAAGAAGATATAAAGAATGAGAAGGAGATATAGAATGACTGGAATGAAATGGAATTCAGGCTAATTTATAATAGTCATCTTACTTTTGGTGACTGCAAATTATGAAATGGAAGGAGTTGTTCACTATTAGAGATCGTTAGAAAGGTAAATATGCCATTCCTTTGCTTTGCAATCTTAATTTGTGATCTCATCTACTTTATTACATATAGAAATAATAGAAAATTATGGATGGTATGTATACTGTATTACTGCAACAAATATACATAAACTCAACACTGAGATGCTTAAAAAAACCCACAACCCAGACCCAAATACTATACCAAAGAAAAATATAAAATTCAGTGCAGAGTTTAAATGGCTTTTGTTTTATCTGAGTATATTTTCCCCTTTTTTCTTAATTTGCATAACCCCAAACTTGTATTTTGATTCCCGTTACAATAAAGTGAGGAGCACATAAGAAGATGTCATTAGAGAATCCTGAGCTTTAGTCCATAAAATTTGTGTCTGGTTTTTCAGGAAACTCAGATCCATCTACATGTGTCCAGGACAATACTGGCTTCTCAAGGACTTCTGCTATCAATTCATCAAAACCAAGATGGTTCAGGTACTGCTGTGCAGGCGCTCTTAGCAGTGGCTGAGAGTTGTGTGAGTCTCTAAGGGTCTTTGATTCAAATATTTGTCCAGCTGGGTGTCATGAGGGAGCTGTGTGACCACACATTCTCCTATGTGTGTGCTCATACTTTCTGGTTCAACCAACTTGGAAAACAAACACAGAAATAGCTCTTGGAACTGCTACGCCTTGGCTTCTCTGAAGATATTCAGCCCTTGTCTTTGTGCCCTCCTGGAACCAATGCAAAAACTTTTAGCACCATTTAAATATTATGAGAAATTCACATTTCTGAGAAGAGCAAGAAGCATGCTTATCATTCCTAGCACCAGTGAGCATATTCAGATTTTGCTGCCCTGCAGTAGTGAAGCATGCAGCTCTCATGGAATGCTAAAAGGTGTTTGACAAGCTGCACATCAGTTAAGCCCATATTTTTAAACACTCTGTATATTCACTTTTAATGTCATATCCTTCTGTTTTTAAAGGTTGAATATACTTTAATATTAGTTTTTGTATCACGTGAGCAAAAAAAAAGTAAAAACAAATGAATCAGATTTAGAGCAACACATTAAAGGCAGTATAGTATGTATTATTTAATATTATTTAATATTTATACTATTTGATAACAGCTATTTCCTCCACAGGAAATGTGGATAAGGAGACCAATGATAACATTCATTGCACTACAGGAAAAAGTTTTTGGTAAAGTTTATAAATCATATTGTGCTGTTTGGGGAGCCCTTAAGGTACGATATTGAAAGCCTATAATGCATTAGAAGTCTTTCAGTTTTATGCATTTAGTGTTTCTTCTTGGTCTGCTCTGATGTGGAAAATAGGAAGCACAGACTTACTCATTTTGAGTGTTTTTAGACTGTGATTCTATTGCTAAAGATACAGTTTTATTGTTTTATTTGCAATACAGGACAAATGTGTTCAATGATAGCAAAGTAACAAACAGCCATTCAAACCTAGTGCTCAAAAAACATCGTTCTGTCTTATTAGTTATGGATGTCACGTTGCTTGTTTCCTGGATCTTTGCATGTTTTACCCCAGCAACAGGTATGAAAACAAAAGAAAGAGATTTAAAAAAGCAAATAGGTGAATCAGAAAGGGGAAAAATAATACAGAAAACTGGAACTAACAAACAAAGTTTGCTTCATACTGAATGTGTGCCATTTTAAGTTTCAGTTTTTTAACCCATAGTATTGGTCTCTTCAAAGGAGTGAAATACTTTATCTTCTTGACAGAACAAATTGAGTGGAAAATTACATAAACCCCTCAGCAGATGTTCTTTTCCACATTGTTTGGGAATTTATCCCTGTAACACAGTTCTTCTGAGGACCATGCCAAGCTGAATGGGGACATTAGCAAACTTGAAGATATGTTTAGGTGAGCATTATGCAAATATTCTATTACCATCTCCTTATTATTTTTCAGTGCCAGTCAACTTCACCATAGTATTTTATTTTTCTATCAAGAATATCTCTGAGTAGGTGCTAGACATATTATATCTCCATTGCAAATCCAATAAATGAGAACTTGGTTTTTTTTCACTGAAGCAAAAGCCAAAGTCCAGACCTCTATAAATTCAGTTTGCTATAATGAATGGGTCTTGGAGTCAAAGTTGTCAGGCAGCAAACAACAGGAAAAAATAACCCAATTCTAGTTCCTACTGCCTGCAACATATCTATAGCTGCATAGCATACTAATTTCTGCAAATCAGATGGTATCTTCAAAATTATAATGCACACCAGCAAGTTAAGCATCTGTATAACAATAAGATTTGTCATCCATCATTCAGTGAACAGCATAAGGCAACTTACTGTCATCTAGTGCCAAGTGACATCCATCTAGATTGTCTGCCTGTCCATCTGACTCTAAACATCAGTACAATCTTTAATCCAATCCTTTTTTTAAAATTATTGTTCCTATTTTTTTGATGTTCTACTACAGCATGCACAAAGTTTGTGAATGAAAGCGACGACATGCTATAACTAATGCATAAGGAAAATATCTTCAATAAGTATCCATTACCCCTGTTTATTCTTTAGCAAACATAGTGAATTTCACCAGTGGAAGTCCCAGTAGAATAGCAAGAGAGATTTACAGCCCAAGCTGAGGAAGATACATTTGCAGCTGAGAAGTGCATAAAGAGATGCATAGGAATCTGAGGATAAATCAACAATTCTATGCTCTGGGGTACATTCACAAAGAAATTAAAGACTACCTGCAGAGAAAAACGTCTCTGCTTTTTTCCCTGTATTTCCTTGCTTCTAAAAATACATTGAGAACTGGGACAGTGGAAAAAAGAGACTGAAGAATAGCAACAAGAGATGAACAGTAGTAGAAGTTTTCTCCACTGGGATTAATTAATTAGTCTTCCTTGGCATAGGAAGAATTGCATGAAGCAGATTCATTGGATCTGAGAATTGGACAGAGCCTGCTGTTTTTAAATAGAAGCAATTTACACAGGAGGATACTCAGGAGAAACGTAAATTCCTCTTGTAACAGATACATGCCGTTTGTGATGTTTCCAGACCTAAAGGAGATGATTTTTGGAAATGAAACCTAACTACAGTGCCTGGTGGATACTCCTGAATGATTCCTGGAACACTGTCATGGTGAAGTGAGTTTGCCAACAGCTTTGGTGCAAAACCCAGTAACGCCACTAAATGAAAAGGACATTTTCAATAGTGTCAGGATGAATCTAGGGAACAAGAAATAAATTTCTATTTAATTAACTGTAAGTAAGAATGGTTATCATGATCTTAAGCTGATATTATTAGAGAGAAAAACAGAAGACACATGCTATGTTAAAAGGGATAGCAAAAGCTAATATATAAATCACTATATTCAGAGATCTCAGACCTCACTTGTAGTTATTGCTCAAAGTTCTTCCAGCATAACTGTATGGATTATTATTCTCTCCTACAACCTAACTATAGCTGTGTTAATGCACCTCTGTTTTTCACACAGTGATTGCAAAATGTTAATCCATCATTGGTGAATCTAATGCAAGAGTTTTCCATTTTCCCATCTCTCTTCCTCCATCATCAGCTCATGCAGACCACAGGCCCCTCTGCTGCTGTGACTCATCCAAGAGGTCCTGGAAAAACACTTCTGGAGGCCGATGATACAACCCCTGAATTGTCACAGATCTGGCTAAAATGGTTCATGTGAATGTAGTCAAACCATTTTTAGTAGTCATATACTTGAAGGAATATCTCACTGACTGCTGATCTGGAGGTCCCGCTACCTTAAGTCCAAGAGGGTCAAAAATAACAAGGAGGAAATGGTAAGATTTTACTTCCATCTTCCCTGTCCATAACACTGAAGAAGTCAAGAACAACAGATACCATTTTTGCAGTCTAACTATGGAAGTGGATATTGACGCTAAAACAATTTTATGGACTTAACTCAGAGCATTTTTACTGCATTACTTGCCATCCAGGACCAAAGGTCTGTAGGAGAATTTATGTTTCTATCCTATGTTATTGTGTTTTTAAGAATGAACATGGGAAGAACAAGTTAAACTTCAAGAATGTTATGACAACAGGCAATGTTGGACTTTGGCCTGGAGCCTTCATCCTCATTGTAACACAAAATTTCTGTTGGGAAAGCCAACAAAAATGCAAAAAATCTGAGTCCAGACTGCACTAAATAAAATGTGTTCAGGTGAATTTTGACTACTCCTACAGGTCCTGAAATAAAAGCAATAAAAATAACAATTGCCTGTGTTCTATGTATTGGGCACTCAAATGTACAACTAAACTCTACAGCTTCCAAAAAGTTGACAATTTTCGTGGCCTTCCTTCCTTCCTTCCTTCCTTCCTTCCTTCTCATATTTTTTAGTAAAATAGATCTTATTCTAGCCAAATGGACCATTGAATGTAATGTGAAAATACTCATAGTGGACAAAGTTTTCAATCATATGTCCCCTTTAAAATACATTTAGATCTCTTAAAAATCTAAACCTAGCAAAGACAAAACTATTTGAAAATGAGCTCCAGGTCATATAGGTGTGTTTTGAGAATTTTATATTCTACTCAGTGTATGTGCTCTATCTGTTCTGTGACAAACACTCAGTTTTTTGGCCTGCTTTAATATTCAGCATCCCTGAGGTTAGAAGATTATATGCAAACAATTTTAATAGCATAATTTCTCTTCATATTTCCAACACATCCTGTCAATAAATCAGGTTTAAATAACTCTCAGTCTTGTAAAATAAGACAATATTTGTGACGTATCCAGATGTATTTTGGATATTTATTATAAAATATTTGTGGTATGCAGCATTGGAAATGAGTTTTGGTGTATAAAAAGAAACAAAAATTCTATCCCTTATAATGTGGGACAAATTAATATTTCAATAAACTTTAAAATGGGTTGATAAAGATAGGAACTCAAAATCAGTAGTATGCTGATATGCTCCAATTACGCATATCCATAAATAACTTTAGTTTTACCTACTATGAATACTGCTTGAACACTCTAGTTTATCTGCTTCTTTACAGAAGCATCCTTAAATCATCCCTTGACAGCTAATTGTTTGAACTCCCTCTAGACCTCTGTGTAATAAAAAGCAGTAACATCCTGTGGGGCATTTGTTTTATCAGCAGCCCTTTAGCTAACACTTAGGATGATATCCTCCACTGACTCTCTGTTGCAATCATAAGCCTTTTCCAGGCACTGATAGAGGAGTAGAAACCTTTCTGGTCAGCACACTACCTCATTGTCTAGCAGGCTACCAGCTACAACAGCATGCAGAGTTCTGGAGCTCATGCTCAGGCCAGTAACAGCCACGTAGTTTAATCTCTCACCTGACAACTACGTCTCTGAGTAGCACAGTCCTCTGCACCCAAACAGTAACCTTGGATAGTTTCTCTGAAACCTTCAAAGAGGAACCTGCTTTTATAATCTTCATTCAGCTGTGGGAGTAGGTTGTCCAAAGCTGAGAACCTGTATTCACTATTAACACCTTTTTTTTGGTCAACAGCTATGTATTTATCTTTCCTGTCTTGAAAAGTTGGCTTTAGGAAACATTTTTTTAGCAGCTGAGCAGCCCACTGTAGAAAGAGATACCTTTATTTGTCAACCTTGGTGTTTGATCTGCTAGTAGGATAATTACAACCCACTTGCTGTGTTCTGCACAGTAACATCTTTGACCACTACTGCTAGATTCTAAAATTTGCATTATGAATGTGCTGCTGCAACCCTTTTGGGGTGATGATCAGAAGTAGGATAGGCTGAATAGATATTGGTGGTGAATGTCTGAGATAGCCAACATGTGTAGTGGATAGCACTGTATATTAGCTCTTTCAGGACACAGTTCATGATATCCTGAAGTAGGTGTCTGAAACAGAGAAGATAAATTACACCTCTGCTGAGTCTGCAGGGAGTCCAGGATGATTAGTTTAAATGCTGATGTCTCTATTGCAGCTTCATAGAGATAGCAGAGAAGAGTCACACAAAAGGAATGCCTGTACAGGAGTAGTTATGCCATCTCTAATGTAATTCAAACAGGCAGAATTATCTTCTCTTTATAAAGTTTTATCTACATCATGGATGTTAGCATTTTACCTGGAAACTACATTTTTATACTCCACTTGTTATAACTACCCTGGTAAACAGTCAGTGATTTTTGGCCTGGTTTCCTTATGAGATGTAATCAAAGTGGATATATTTAAAATAAAAAACAACACTTTTTTTGAGTTTCAAATTTAGCATATTCCTAGGGTCTGGTGGAAAAAAATATTAATTGGCCAAAAAAAAGAGCATGTTTCTTATTTTTATGAAGTTGCCAAGAGAAGACAAGAAACAAAAAAGCAAAAGAAGGAAAGGAAAAGGAAAAGGAAAAGGAAAAAGAAAAGGAAAAGGAAAAGGAAAAGGAAAAGGAAAAGGAAAAGGAAAAGGAAAAGGAAAAGGAAAAGGAAAAGGAAAAGGAAAAGGAAGGCAGAAAATTAAAACACTGATTAACCACCTACTAGCTATGTCATTCTAGGATACAGTTAGTTGATATGCAATCACTCATATTGTCCACAAATGTTTCGGAGTGCCACTCTGTTCAAAAATGGTCAAAATATATTTTGGTTGTTATTAACTCTATTTCCACCATTTTATAATGCTCTTTATCTCCTGTCTACAGGAGATAAACCCAAGGTAAGGATATGACATTTCATACTTCATTGGATGAGTACATTTGTTCTACACTTTGCAACCATGCAGAGTTAGAAAAGCAGCTTCAGATTCACCTATACCTGAATGTTTCAAAATCAGCTACTGAGGCTTGGCTTTCGTGCCAATAATTTCCTGTGAGGTATATACCATTTCAGTTTTGCTAGTAATGTCATGGGAACTGTTGTATTGAATCTGGTCAGTTGTTCCTCTGATCTAAGAACAGCCTTAACTGTGAGTAATACCAGTTTCTTCAAAGGAAAAATTCAAGAAACACTGTAGTGAATCCTTATTTAATTATCTGCCTGATGAATGGTCCCTTTTTCCTCTTATTTAAGTCTGTGTTTATGCCTGAAGCCCAAAATATTTTAATTTTTTTCCAAAAGGGTTGCTTGAGTTGTGTTTTAACACTCTTCACTATAGAGCTACATGAATTTTTTGTCCATACACACATCTAAATACTTTTAGTGATTCAACTACAACAATGAGTTCCATAGAATTCTTTTTATCCAAAACACACATTTTAACCCGTTCCGGCTTTTCTTCCTTACCATCTCATTGATTGCTATTTGTTCTTTTATTCTGAAGAAAAGGACATAGAATTTTACAAAATACCTATTAGTATGCCGTAAAAACAATACCAAAATCTTCTTTGTTCCAATGTTATTTATACTACATAATAGGTACATAATTTGTTCTTCTTACAGTCTCTACACACTCTCAATTTTATCAGACCCAGAAGATAACTCCCAATAAGTGTTATTGGTTTGGAAGAGATTTACACTGAGTTGGTGGAATCTGAAGGAATAAACGAGTTATCTTTTTTTTCATATTCTGAATGTTTTTGGTAAGAAATAGGTAGAAATTTGAATTGAAAAGAAAGTTAATACAGGACAGACAAGACTACTGTGGTTAGCTCTTTCCTTTCTGCCCAAAATGTCAGATTCTACTCTTCTTTTTGAAGGAGGTGATGGGGAGAATGTAACTCTTGTTTTATCCAGAAAGTCAGAAGAGAACAATCTTTTAGGAGCAGCAATAGCAGGGGACCTGCGCCATTCTAGATAAAATTACAAAGATATCAAGATCAGGCTAGACCTATGTGTCAGACTTTCCATTTTCTTTTGGAAACAGTTGTGTCACGTTTGGTGAGGGCTGTTGACCTTGGATACCCCTGTGGGCCTTCACCAAGGGATGTGCTCGCACTGCTGCAGAGAGTCAGCGCCAAGCACCATGCCCCTCACTGTGGCTGCAGTGCTGGTGCTTGAGCTCAGTGAGTGGTACGAAGTACAGGCTTTATCACACTTGTGGCAGTACTATTTTTGGACCCTGAGCACAAGCAAGCTGTACTTCTAAAGTGAGTAATTTCAGTATAGTCAGCTTTCTTGAAAAATCTTTAAAGCTAGCCCAAGAGAAAACAGTGTTTTCTCTAGATCATAACTGTGGACTGTGGGAATTATTGAATTATAATCCTCAGGGGCCTAGTATAATCTCTAGTGCCTATAGCCTAAAATTTACGATACAAAAGTTGCACTTTACTGAAGAGGTTACAGTCTTTAAACGAGTCTATTGCTAAAGAGTGCACAGTGACTTCAGCTGTACTTTCCATAAGCCCTTACACAAATAGGTCATTAATTAGAAATTAAACATTTTGAAGCAGTTGGAAGCTGAATAGGAGACTACTTAACGTAAAGAAATAACTGAATTTAGATTTTCACAAGACAAAAATTTTATTTTTCTTAATCCTTTTGGAAACTTTAGCATTACAGAAAACCTTCTCAGAGAAAATTCTTTATCAAGATTTTATGGTTATATTTGATTCTATAGGGTCTGTATACTTAGTTTTGCTTTAGGCTTCACTAAAATGATTCAATTTTCATAAAACTCTTCTGAGGAAAGGAATTTAATTAAAAAAAAAAAATCTAACTGACTCAAAACCCAGGACTATGAAAACAGTGATAATCCTAGCAGTGAATATTACTCTGTGTGCTTCTCTAAACCCATGATGCAGATCCCTGACAGTACAGCGATGTACTGCAGATGGGGCAAAACCAAGGTCTGAAACAGCTGTGCAGAAATCTGGCAGAAATGTCTAATGCTCATAGAGCACCTATGCTTACACCAGCAGCACATCTTGTGAATGTCTTTTAGTACTTGTAAAGGAATTATTTGGCTGATACAGATGCATCCACACAGAAGCTCTTTGCCAGTGTACCACCGAGGCAAAACATTGTTAATGTGGACATAATCTCAGATTTTACACACCCCATTCAAATGAAAAAAAAAAAAATCTTTGGGAAAAGGACTGTGCTAATAAATCACTGAGGTGCTTGACAGTGGTGGTTATGGAGCCTTGAAGTACTCAGGATTATCCGTACAAAAGACTGGGTTCCTGAGAGAGCAAAGGAAAAGCACTTCCCCCCTACACTGAGGCAAGCAGACGCTGGGTCCTAAAGAGGTGGGGCTGCAGTGGTGAGTGAAACCTGATGAACTATTCTATGGTAGATGGTTTTTGACCTCATTGTGATTTTGGCAGCTGGGTTTAGCAAAGTGGAGCTAGCAGCTCGAAACATAACCCTGCGGGAAACCCAAGTTCCTTTGGAAAGGTCTGTTTCAATGTTTGCTGAGTGCTTTCCCATTGTGTCATGGGTTATTCTAGTGCAGAAGGACCAAAAAATAAAATCCTCTGTCCTGAATTACCCTCTATCTGAATGGTCCCACTTTGCAGCAGGGCCAGTGAGGTTGAGGATGAATCACAGTGAGGTACAGGTTTATGAGATAATCTGAGAAAAAATTTCTAACTCCAGTAACTAGTCTTGTGAATAATTCTGGGGACTTCAGACACTTCAAGCTAGTGTCAAGAGAGGTTTGCTGTTGCACTTACTATCAGGTACACTATGCATTTAGTCATGTGTGTAAAGCTGCTTGATGCCAGTTAGAAATTTTTTGATAATTTTCCCTTTTGGGGCTGTGGGAGCCATAGTATCCCATCCTCTGTTAAGGGAAGCAGCTCTAACTGTGTGTTGGCCTCTCTTCCCTGCAGGAAGTGGAACTTCATCTACTCCTGAGCTGACCTACAACAAATGTCTATTTCTCCACCATATATTTTCTGGGTGTGTGCTGTGTCATCCAGACATGGAGCTACTCATATTTCAAAAGGGTGCTGGAAGGCACACATCGTTCACAAGGCTAGCTGAGAAATAATAACAGCAGAATTGTTGCCATTGCAGGTAGCTGCTATATCCGTGAAACTGGACCTTCTTGCATCTTGATTCCCATTTTCTGGACAGACAGACAGACAGGGTACTGGAAGGTAAGAGGAACTTTCAGATGTGGGCAAGCAAGATTACACAGCAGCAGCTAAGCTGTAGGTTGCGTGTCTTTCATTCGGTAGCACAGAATGAGCAAAGTGAAGTTCTGTTGGGGGGGGGAAATGGTGACTTCTGTGAATGTTGCAGGCATCAAAAGTATTTATCAAGAACATGTTTTCTCATGCAGAAGTTAAAAAAGTATACCTTGATTTTCTAACCTTCCTGATTTTGACTCATTTGGCAGTGGTCAGATGTTAACTTCCTTGTTTTCCTTTACCAGGACTGATTAAGAGGTGAACTACTCATTTGTTTTATCTCACCACCACTGTTTGACTCAGGAGCAGTATAAACACCTAAGTGGGAATGTCATGACTGAAGGAGAATTAAGCATACTAATCTGCTCTCCATGCCAGCCATTAATATACTATATATCCTGTCTCCACTTCACTTTCATATTCATTACTTCTTTAATGAAAAAAAAAAGATATTTTAATGGTCAAAAAATTCTAAATGATTAATGGTACATCAGTTAATGACGTTTTAAAAGTATTTCAGGCTGGAAATGTGACACTACAATCATTAAAAATCAGATTCAATTTCCAAAGGTCCTAATCTTAAACTTTATACTGCTGGCAGAAACATAAAATGATATCCCGTAAGTGCGGGTGCTTCTGTATGATGGAAAAGCTCAGGAGTTTTGTGAGCACTGCCAGAAAATAATGTGTTCTCGGAAATTCTGGAAGTTGAGCAGGAAGATAACTGATGAGGATATGACAAGGCAAATGAACAAATTGTTCGGTATAGAGGAATGCTTAATACAGAGAGATCTTTTTCTCTGAAACATTGTTTGGGGTCCAAGAGTAGCATAATGGCTCCAAATGGATAAAAACAACAGTAAATCCCATTCTCATGCATTATGCATAAGCTCTTGCTATTGGAGTTTACACCACCATCTGGTGTTTAATTATTCCCACTTTACACCACACGGTGGTGTGAATCTAATGAAATGAATATGTACATTATAATAATTTGGTGCATAGATTCTGGTTTGCTAATTATTAGGTGCCAGGCATCCTTTTCTAAAACTGAAAGTTTAAATTCATTCTGAAAAAAATAACTCTTTCTGTAGGCTTTCACTGGAAAATACAACGACAATTACTTGTTCCGATCTCTAAAGATCCATTATTTCTATATGGCTGGTTGAGTTTCTCTAACATCTGTACAACATAAATTAATTATACAGTAGTGTCAGAATTCACATTATCATACACTGTTTGTATGTTAGAAAGGACCTTGTCTGTTCGTAGTTTTAAATATATATATATACATGCATATATATACTTTGGTATTGAAGGCCTCTCTTCCTGTCTCTCTTGCTGACACAGTGGCTGTCACTATCTACATGAAGTTTTGCTATGTATCCAGTTTATTTTTTCCACATTATTACTTGTAGACCATTAGATTTCAACCTGTCATTAGTGTATCTGAAACCAATATCTTGTGTTACTAGTTAGGATGGTGATTTCTACCTGGCAATAAGCCCTGCTGTGAAGAGTGAGATTCCTCAGCAAGTGCAGTGTTCCCACTGCTGCCAGAAAGTCATTGAAAAATGATCGGTCCACCATTAAAAAATAATTATGTCCACATATTTTTCTGTTAACAACTGTTTTCATATAACTTTGATACAATGTAAGGAGAGTCAACAGGATTTTCTGCAATAATCACTAAGAAAATTTGGAAGGCTTCAGCAGTATGTCCAATGGTGTCACTTCCTACCAGGTGATGGTTATCCAGTACAATAATGTTGTTAAGGGATATTCAGATAACCAATGTGTTCAGCAATGTTACAACTTAAAAATTTAATTTCATATTCTATGTTTCGATATACTTTTAACATCAGTGATTTGTGAACTTCACAAGGTTGGATGTATAGCATGGATGCTTGGATGGATATATAGCACTGAAAACATGCCTAAAAACTGAAAAAGTTCATTTTTGCAGAGATATTTGAGAAAATAAAACAAAGTGGAATGGTAAGAGACTCTGAGAGCCTGGAACAAAAGTATTGTGATGTGGTGGTTTGGTGGTTTCTTTTTCACCTTTGAAAATTTTCCTATAATTTCACCTAAGTTTTTCCTTGATCTATATTTTAATAATCTTAAAAAAAAATAAAGATAAAAAGAAGAATTAGAAACCATACAGCTCAGATAATTTTCAGTGAAGACTGAAACCTCAGTTTTATATTATCTTGACAATTCAAATCACCCCATCTTTTTTCTTTCCTGTTCATGAAAATGTTGATAACATGTATTAACTTGCAATCAATACTTGTTAGAAAATGAAGAAACTGTCACAGTTCAGAAGAGCATTTTTCACTCTTCTGCAAGAAACAAAAAAATCCATGTTAAACTTTTCATTCATAATTATGAGTGTTTTAATCAACAGTCTTTCGAAATTAATATGTAGATTTAAATGGAATGGAGAAAACTATAGTTTATAGCAGACAATGCAGAAAGCATATATATTATAATAACAAAAACATTCCACGGGAATTAATGTACTTATCCATAATATGAAAGGAATTCTTTTACTCTACTAACTTTCAAACTTTTCTAAATACAATTGAAGTAGGACTTCAAATTCAGTAGTATCACCAAATCTGAATGCTTGCAAAATATGTTACTTGCAGTATCAGCAGCTAAGCAAATACTCTGTCATTTTCATTTTGTTGTAAAAAAAGGAAAAATAAAATTATATTTATCATTTTGCAAATATCCATATTTGAAAATTATAAAAGCTAAACAAATTCAGATATAGGACATTTCTCTATAGTCCCAGTCGGTATAAAAAGTGATATTCATAAAAATAATTAATATAATATTTTCTGATACAGGCTCTTATTTTTCTGTGTGTGTAAAAGGGTGATAGAAAGAATTTGAATAGAATAATGATTGTCTTGGAAAAAAGTCTCACTTTTTTTTAAAGAGAAAATGAAATAAGAGGCTATGAAAAAGTCTAACAACATCCAGCAGTTTCTTTTGACACAGAGTATATTGTTTCCCAGCTGCTTCTGTCTTCAGTAACTATTCTGTATTCAGTGGTCCTGGAAAAAGTGGGGATGTTGTGACATCTGAATCAGCTCAGTCGGCTACCAGAGAACCTTACAAAGTTCAGGTCATATATCTAGTTCTTGAAGAAATTAGGGGACGGAGTCCATGGGGTTAAACTTAGCATTATCTCATCAGCATTATCTCATCAGCATTCAGTACCACTGCTATGCCATGAAGTAGAAAAAACAGAGAAACATGAGAAGAGGAGTAGATAAAAGGCAAGCACTGAGAGGAAAAACATGTTGTTTCTTAATTGAGCTGGAGGAGGGGAAAATGTTGCTTGCAGCTCTCTTTTGATGAGAAACCTCCTTTTGTCCATGACTATGTAGGTTAAAAATATAGTGCTGTATCTAATATACAGTCACATTGCAATTCTTATTTGGTAAATCAGTGGTGAAAATTCAGGAAGAAAACAAGAGGAGGAAGTGCAGAAAAATATAATTCAGTAATGTGAATATTTGAAGGAAGCACAAGGTTAATTTATTAGGTTGAGGACATCATCATAACCCCTTTGGAGCTGTGCATATTTACATCAGCTGAGATTTTCTCTCCCTTCTTTCTCCCAATGTCTCAATCCTTTTCTCCCTACCTTATTCCAAAGTCTCTCTGATGATGTTTGTAGTTCCATACTGCAGTTTATATTGGACACAAAATGGCAAGCAAGGAAGACCCCAGAAACTTGTAAGGGTATTAGATTTGATATTAAGTCGTTGCCTCATACCTGACCTTTTTTCTGAGCCATCTAAACTGTACATATTATTAATGTTACAATTTTCTTTTTTTTCTTCCTTTTTACTCTTCAGACAACAGCATCCCTACTTATTATCTGGGCTGTACTAGAATTAAATTCACAAAAGCGAATTCTGAAATGGAATTTCCAGTGTATTCTATTTGCTGACTCAGAATAAACATGGCAAGAACTGCAATGGCATTTTGGCACTTTGGCTCACAGAGGGCAAGAGAAGGTACAGAGACTGAAAAAATAATCAAAACCAACCAATACTAACAAATCAATAAACAAAATATCCTTGAACTTGGGATAAAGGCTTGCCTCAGGGCAGAGGCTTGGTACTGCTCTTATTGTAACTAATCCTAATGCAATGTTTTCTAATTATAGAATAAACATTCCCTCTTGGATGGAGCTGCCTGTCAGCCCACTCTGCAGGAGAAGTCGCCATATGGACTGCTCTGCAGACGGCTGGGCAGTGGCACATGTACAGCTGTGCAGGACGAGCACCCAGGTGTTTCAGCCTGCCTGTGATAGGCAGCCAGCAGGCAGTTCTGCAAGGGTGGGGAGGAAACTCAGTCAGGGTGAAAGAAACCAGCAAGATGGGATTTGACAGGAAATAGAAATAATAGTAAATAACATTAATGGATAAAAATAAAGTACTAGGGTTTTTTGCTTTATTTTCTGGGTCAGATCAGGGTTTTCAATAAGGAACAAAGTCTAATCTTGTTTGAGATTTTATGAGACTGTAAATAAGAAATATGAATATAACATAAGAGTAGGCACCCATGAGGTTGCTCAAAATCATGTTAAAAATAGCTAAAAGGATTGACTTGCTTTGCTGCCACATGAACTAAATGAGCATACCTGAAACAGACAGATAGCACAAATTTCTATCCCCATATTTTCTCAACTCCCATTCCTGGATCCTCTGATTCCTGATTCTAGCAGCTCAGCTAATACAGATTTTCAGTCCTATGCTAAATATACTACTTAGACCATAGGGAATGCAAAGTCACCTCACTGACTGCATCCAAGTCTCTTTTGACTTGTGCTGCTGAAGCTGCTATAGAAATCTGAGCTTCTTTCTGTTGCAGCTGAATCTGGAAAAGATACGTTTTATGCTGCTGTCAGCTGAATCCTTCACACAGCTGCATCCAGATTCAGATATAACCATATACACAAATAACAGTGCTGTGAAACTGTGAGCACAAAGGAAATGCACATTGAAAAAGCTATTACAAAGTGCCAGAGAGTGTTTTGTGTTATACAAAAATACTTATTACTAAGTATTTGCACTGGTCACAAAGCTTTATAAATGCTTTAAAGGATGATTTTAACCAATGTATGAATATGATGAGGAACACCTGTAAATATTTTTGATTACCAGTCAGTATATGTAGGCTGTTATTTTGCTTTGGGCTGAAAAACTGGGAAGAATACTTTGAGAAAAATACATTTTAAAAGCACAGCAAAAATTAGCATTATATGTAAGATATATGCAGTTTTCTTACATGTAAAATAATACATTAATGAAGACCAATGTTAACTTTTTTTACTTTTAAATGTTGTCTTGCACTATATACACTATTGACCTTATTATACATTGGAAAAAAACAGAGAAATTAAGAATGTCATCTTTGAACTTTTAACAAGTGTGGACTCCCCACTTCCTACAATAATCATCCTAAGCTTGACAGACTTTTGAGTGATTTAACACAGTGGCCAGTGTGTCAGGAGTCTGTACCAGTGGGAGTCTGGATTGAGGAATGAAGTAGAAGTGAATTAAACGCACTTGAGTTTTGGTCATTAGTTTTTAAAAAGTCAGAAAATACTCATCCTCTTAATCTTGACAAGAATTGAGTGTTATAGAAAGTCAAATGTAGGACTTACTATCTAGGAGCGATAAAATAAAAATTAGACTTCTTGGAATTCACTTCCCCTTCCATGGAGCCTCAGAAATGAGAAAAGTTGCCTTCTGGATATTCCTCTCACCCTTCAATGATTACAAAAGGAGACCTGACAGATTTCTTAGAGTAGGCTAGCTCTTACCTAGCTGCACTAAGAGAGATGAATCCCATCTGTGGGGCGAGATTTTTGAAAGTGCTTACATGACTTCTGTGTTTACTTTTCACAGGCTCTCTGGAAATCTGTGTTTCTCAATTACTTATATTTGGAGTTTATTTGAATTCCAATAAAATGAATAGACAAGCACCTTACCAAAATCCAAGTACACTGATTATGTCCCTAAATTCTCAGTGCATTTCTTAAGCATAACTTAGAATTTCCTTGCCTGTTTCTTTGTTAGCTCATACTTGGAAAAGCAATGCAGAAGATATATGCATCCATATGGGCATACTGATTTCAAAAGTATAACAGAAGAAGAAACATAGTAGAACCCTCAATAAAACTGCACAGGGAAAGAGAATGTAACCCAAATGATTTTGCCCTGCCACACACAAAAAAATTTTCCTCTGTAACTAGGGATCAGTGGTTGTTTTATAGTCTGAGTCTTTAAAGTAGTTCTTGTATGTACACTGGCTAAAGAAAATTGAAAGCTGAACTCAGTCATATCTGTCATCTCTATTTGATTATTAAATTTGCCTAAAAATAGGATGCAATATTGTGCTCTATTAATTATATTCCTGAGATAAGGGGTTATTCTCCAGACGAAACACTGATGCACACTACAAGAATTTTATACCTGAGTACTAAAGCACACCTTTCTCCATAGCACTACCGGGTTTCACAACCCCTCATTTCATGACTTACTGTGGGAGCAAACGCTAAAGCTCTTGAGCACCTAAATTCCCATTAGAGAAGTTCTCCTAGCCACTTGATCCTGGCATGCACAATAGTTTAATTCTGTTAGTATTAAAGAGTGAGGTGCCAAGATCCTGCTTAAATCTCAGCTTGATTAATAAAACAGTATTTCCAGAACAATTTTACCTGGATAGATCCACAGTTTGGCCAGGCTGTAAGACAGGCAAAACTGCCGTAACGTTAAAGAGCCAATCCAGTGGTTGGTGAGATGTGAAGGAGCTAAATTTTGAGTTTTCTTCTGACTGAACCCAAGCTGCCTGGGGGAAGCACTTATAAGATATTCCAGGATGGGAGTTTCTAAGCCTCTTCTGTCTCATTTACCAGGAAATAATTGAATAACCGAGGAGCCAGAAGTAGAGCAGAACAATTTGCTAGCCTGCCAGTTAGAGCACTCCCATGGAATGTGGGATTACCCCCTTCTCGAGGGAATGTAAATGATCCAGAAAGAGCGAAACAGCTTCATCAGGTAGAAATGTAAGCGTTCCTCCATCTTTAAACAGGAGATTTCCATTTACACAGTAGATGATTGTTTATACTGCTTTAGTAAAGGGGGAAGGAAAAGGGAAAGCAGAAGGGGGAATTATATATTCCTGGCTATATTTTGAGTACTTTAGGTGAGATAAAGAAGGCATAAGAGGGAAAACATCTATATTAAAGACACCAATCTTAATTCTCATGCTTAATCCAAGACCTGTGAATATTTCTGAAAGCTGAACAATAGTGATTCTCATGTCCTTGGAGGAGCATACCTTTTAGGAGTGTCTGATGAAATAGAGCTCTTCAAGAGTCTTGTGATATTCCAAGTCCATAACTGGAAAATTCTGTGCTCCATGTTGTTCCCTGTGGTCAGATATTACTATGATTTCCTTTAAACAATTCTGGTACTTGTTGGATACTTTCTTGCATGACCTCAACTCAATATATTTACAGAAAATTAGACAATAAAAGTGACTGGTCAATGCACTGAGAGACCTTCATAAAGCAAATAATGGAGCAGCAGTAGAGCTTGGGTAAGGAGGGAACTCAAAATCCTACCCAACAGTGTAGAAAAAAGCAAGACCAGCAATTGGAGTAGTTCAGGCTGCCAGAGATCTAGACACTTGATTTTGGCTTTGTGTCCTCTTTTAGATGCCCTGATTACTTTGGACATGTGAAATATACACATCTTCATCTACTATATAGAATTTGGAGTTATTAAACTTATTAAGTAGTCATATGTCTGAAGAGTATCATGCAAATCTCTGCTACAAGCCTATCCCAATTTCCTTTTCTAAATCTTGTGAGACAGAATCCAAAGTGGTATCAGGAAATATGACCCTGAGGGACCATTCACCAAGATGTTTTGTGCAACTCTGTGTAAGCATCTACATATATAAAAAGCAGCTTTTCTTTTTTTTTTTTAAATCATTGTACCATACAAAATTACTTCTCTATTGTATCAGCTTTTACTTTCGTTGTCTACAGGCTGAGACTCTGACCTGGCAAACACCTAATTTTAATTATGTGAGAAGGGCCTTGGAGTTCAAGGAGGGCAACAGAACTGACCAGAGACATCTGACCCCAATTTAAACCTTAATCCCATGAACATTTTTGAATATGAAATCAATATGACTATTCACACAGCTAAACGTAGGAATGTGAACTCTTTCCAAGGTTGAGACTTACTAGAATAGGCTCTTTTAATTTCATTTAGCGCAAGAATCCCATGTTTCTGACAATTTTTTTATTCTTCTTGTAACCTTGCATATTATTGTTTTGATGTTTGGGAAAGATTATTATCTCAGGGGTTTCGGCAGGACCAAAGGTGTTTGGGTGAACTTTCCAATATCTGTCAATAATATCCTGTTAGAAAACAGAATTTCCACAGTTCTGCAAACTGTAACTATCTGCTAATATTTTAATTCTTTCAGTTGCATCATTGAACCTTCACAGAACTCAGGCTTCTAATGGAGAATAGTCCCCTGCTGGCTTGTGTTGTGAAGTTATTATCTTCACACGTATCATTAATTTTCTTTTCATAGTATTAGGCCACATTAATCCATTCCTAGTTGCCTTGTATTTAAAAATAGAAGTTATTAAAATGGATTGCTCTTAACTGCATAGTAAATAAATTATATAGGTTATTGGGCTCTTAGTCTAAAAGTGTATTATTATTTACATGTATGTGTACACAAGTAAAGACACAATTTTATATTTTTTTTAATAAAACAGAAAATTATGTTAAATAAAATTCTGTTGTTTCTATGGTGAATACAGTCTATTTACAAGACTTCATTAACATGAAAGAAACAGGCAACTTGTCAACTTACTTTTAAAATCCATTCTTAGTGTGCACCTTTTTGCAGTGTTTTCAAAAATCCTAGTCTAGGAATTCAAGGTGAGAAAGACTGCCTTAAACCCATCATAGTCCCTAAAAGAAATCCAAAACTCGTGCTCTTTGAAATAGTCTAATTCCTAAGGCATTTAAATACAGTCTTTTCATTCTTAGATTAAAGCCCCTTGGGTGCCTAATTTTAATTGCCCAGATATACAAATTGCATTCACACCACACAGTGCAAATAGACACCCAAACTCTGTCAAAGTCTTTAGTGAAGCTTGACAAATATGAACTATGAGATTATATTTAGCATCCTCTGACACACTGTCTGTTGATTGGGATTTTTTTTTCTATAAAGAGTTGACACAGACTAGTGGTGGAATCCTATTCTAGGTCCTAAGCTACTCAGCAAGAGGGGATGGAACACTTACATGCTGACAAAGTGCCCAAACTCTCAGGTCTGTGGAGTTTTGCCACACTCAGCTTGTTTACAATCAGGCAGTTAAAAGTTACAGGGCAAGAGCAAAGGAAGACTGGTATTTATCTTGTGAGAAAGGAACTAGATGAGAATGAAATCATTGTCCCTACTCTGGGACTGGTGTCCTGGTTCATCTTTTAGGGCTGCCCTTACATCTATCTCTCATTATAAAGGGCCATCACTTTGGCAAAGGCAGCCATGAGCAAGATGGATCCCAAAGGATGAAGGTTATTCATGTTTTCCCTTTGTTCCTGAATTCCCAGGAAAAGAGGTGAAGAGAGCTAAATCCTAATTTCAGGATAACATGACAGAAGGAGGCATCTTTTAGTCCATGTATTGCCAATAAAGAATATTGGTATATAGAATATTGCCAGAAAAAGCTCTCTCACCTGCAGCAAGATCTGAAGTGCAGCATACAGCATATCTCTCTTCAAGCCTCCAGAGACACCACCTGACACCTCTGTGGATGCAGGGAATTCAGGTATCTCTGAAAGTTCCCCCTGTAAGAACCAATTCTCCACACTTTTAGAGAAGAAGTCCTTCATCACATCTATTAGACATCTGGATTTCTCTTCAGTTTATACTGATGCATCAATAGAGGGGAATAGCATTTTACACTGCTTTGCCTTTTTAATTTACCTTTTTTGGTATGACTTGCTTAATTTTATTCTCTAGTTAATAGATATCTTACTGTTTTTTACACAGTCAGCTTTTTCCTTTGAAAATTTTTCTAAGTTAAGCTTATCTTTTTCAGTCCATGTGATCTCACTACCTACAGATATCTGAATATTTTGTCACACTGTCCCCATGAATTCACAAAGTCTAAAACCAGTTTTCTTCCACTGAACAGACAGCTAAATCAACTCTGTGAGTGATAAATATGTCATGAGTTTATCTATGTCCTGATTTTGGAGGACTGTAATATATTAAGTTAATACAATGTTTGATTCTCTCCTTCATTGTATCATTTCTTCATGGATTATTTCTGCCATTCTCGAAGTCAGAGTCACTTCAAGCAATAAGTGCCAGAGAATTGCTTCCTTCTTTCTCCCACACTTCCTTTCAAAATGCACTCTGCCTTAAATATAAGAAAGACTGTAAATTCAATATCATGCATCCCTGCAGAGTGAGAAACAGAAGTTTTATCCCATTAGAAAGAAGATGGTTCCTATCTTCCCAAAGTGTCATACAGAGCTCATAGCTCTGGAGTCCCTGGAAAATCCTGAAACAGTATGTTATGTGACAGAATCTTCACGTCTCCAATCAGGTCAATTAGTAACCTACCCTTTACACCTACCTTTTAAAAATTGGAAGGGGCATACAATAGCACAATGGCACTGAATGCAGACAAATAAAAGCCTTTGTATTTTTAAAAATGATATAAATAAAAATTTGAGATATTCTACCATAACAAAGATTTCCAGCTCCAATTGACATGCGACAACTAATTTAACAAAAAGTTGCAAATACCATGTGCTGCTGATGTTGATTAGGGATTTTCTCTGGCAGAAAACTAAGAGCTGAAATCTGTAATTTTGATTTACATTAACTGGTAATAAGTGTGTCTCACTGATAAGTCAGCAAAAACTAAACAACATAGGACCAAGGTGAAATTAATTAAGAAATTAATTTTGAGATGTAGTTCAGTTCTTGATATTACAGGTATCTATAACACATACTAATTTTAATAAATTAAACAAATTGCACTTTAAAAATAGGTCAGACTTTTTTGGGATTATTGTCTTTCTGTAGATAAATCATTGTTCTCATGGCAGAAATCTTATTCATCTTTCTTGCTTATGTCTATTCATGACCTGGCTAATTGTCTTTTGTTTTGTTTAAATCCTGAATCATCATTATCACTTAAAGAGTTTAACTTTTTTTTTTGTTTGTGTGTGTGTGTGTTTTCAGTCCTTCTTGACATTCTTTTCTCTGACTACATTAATAAATACCCAATAACAACTGATTTCTTTTTGTAAGAAGGTATTCTCCTGATTTTATGCACCTTTCTCCAACCTATTCCAGTTTCAATATGTCTTTTTTGATTGCATGTGGTCAGAATTACATACATTGTTTTTCATGACATTTCACTTTTTGCTTTGTGCAATGTCATTGATTCCTGCCTGTCTCCTCTGAAAACACTTCAAATGATATTTTGTATGATCACATTTTTCTTTTTCATGGTCATACTGTCGTGATGGTACATAGTTGTCTGTGACATGTAGAGACAGATTTTTTTCCTCAGTCATTTCCAAATAATTAATTTCTGATTTACTGAGAAAAAAGTGTTGTTATTAATTCCTAAATATGCAACCATATATTTCTTACTATTGAATTTCTTTCTGCTCTTATTTTTCTAGTACTTAGGGTCATCCAATTCTTTCTGCATGATATCCCAATTTTCTTAACAAGTTACATATTTCATTTAACTTAGTATCATATTTCTTTCAAGGTTATTAAAGAAAATATTAACGAAACCACTCAAGAGACCAATCACTGAGGAACTGCAATTGCAGCCTCCCTCTACCTGAGTTCGTCCCTGTTCTTTACTCCTATTGTCACCCCTCCTTTACTCCCTTCCCCACTTTGTAATTCCCAGATTAATCCTTTTTTTTTCCTCCTCTTCTTAACTAACAATTCCTGTGTGGTATCAGACTGATAAGATCCGTTCTCTTTTCCCATCTAGAAAATCAATCATTCTTCAATGCATTCTATCAGGTTAGACTGGCAATATCTTATTCTTTCTTTCAAAATGTCTTTCAGAATAAGCCTTGAATATTATTATTTATCAGACTAATGGGTTGTCATTTTGCCCTCCTTTTTACACCTTATCTTCTATTCTCCACTGATATGAAAAAACTCAGAAAATAAAAATTAAAAAATACAAAATCTGGCTGCAAAGTCTGCAATTCTATGTTTCATTTTGCTCTGAATTCTGGAATAAAAAGACTTTGTTCCGCTGCTTGGGATGCTTTTAAATCTTCATATTTTGCATCTATCTCAGTTGCAGTAATATCCATTATAATGGATAATAACCACTATTCACTCACCACCTTACAGGTGTTTTCATTTTCATCATCATCATTATATTCATGAAAAAAGGAGAAAAATATTTATTTAAATAGATATCGTCCTACTCTTGCTGCATATTACCACTGATTCCTTTATTCTTATTTTTTTTTTTTTTGCTTATGGGATTGAAACAATTTCTTATGGCTTGACTCACAAAGAATGTATAAGAAGCATAGAAATTTAAACCTTCCCAGCTTCTTTTTTTTTTTTTTTAATTTCAGTTTGTACCTATATATTCTATTTTCTGTTTGCATTTGTTCTGTTTTCATTCCCATATTTCTCTACGCCACTTATTTACCAGTTAAATTTGGAACACTGAAAGATTTGTATTCCGGCACTTTTGAGTTCCCTATGTGATTCAGATGATTTTTCTTCTTTGGTATAAATAAAATCTGGATCCTCTTTCCATTCAAGGTCCTGAATGCTATGGACTAGTTGGTTTCACTCTCTGATTTTGGTATTTTATCAGCAGCTGACCTTTCAAAAACTAGAACCTTAATAACAAACAGACTCTTCATTTGTCTTTATTTATAATGTGAATTGAATAAGGGACAAGAAATAGATAATCACTGGGGGTTTTGTGAATGACCAAACAATTTTTACTATAACTACTTTTGAAAAATCATTAAAATATTCAGAGCTTCATGTTGATTTGGTGACTGGCTGGTGAAGTAGGTACTGCTGTTTTTAGAGAGACAGAGAGGAGTCCACAAGTAGAACAGTGATGTTTTTTTATAGGAAAAATATATGGGATCTGATAGAAGTGGAAGAATATATTGACACAATCTATATTAGCAAATTTTGTAATTTAAATTCCTCCTTATTCATTTTGTGAAGATATTAAGAGGAGAGTGTATCCATATAAGTGAGTGTTTTATAGTGTTTTATAGTGTTTTGAAGTACATAATGACATCTTTCTGAAAGTCTCTTCTCTAAATATAAAATGAATCCATCCTTAGTTAACTTGTGAGATTATCATAATTTTAGTGGTCTGGCTGCAGGTGCTGTGAAGTTGCTCTAGTCAATGGCAGGAACAAAAAACTGAGAATCAATAAATCTCTACCTGAATATTGATTTTACAATATTTTTCTTCGTTCTTTCTGAGATTATCTGGTGGTCTACTGTCCACCAGCAAACAGTTACTTAAGCAGAAGTTAATGTTAGAGATGCTATAAAAAGAGCAGCAGCAGAGCAAACAGATTTAAATCAGCTCAATTCCCACAAAAACTCTTTCATCTTGAGACAATTTAAACTCTACCAAGGATAAGTAAACAGAAACAACATATTTTCTTTCACCTTTAACTGTCAGTGGTTGCTTTCATGTTCTCTGTCTTCAGACATAAGCAAGGTTTTCATATCTTTCCCAGTACAAGACTCTTTTAAGCTACTAACATGATTATTTTTCTTAAATTTACACATTTCTTACAATATTTACAAGATATTAGTTGTGAAACTTTTCTAAACCAGAGTTCCTCCTACAGATATAGAACAAGAAAAGCAGATACAAGAGAATCAAGGATCTTCTTTTTTCTATAACTTGTGTTGATCATACAGAAATATAAAAGCAACGTTAGCAGCTGACTCTAGTTTAATTTCGATATTAATATCATCAGCCTAATTCTCTGTAATATAGCTAGTTTTTAATATGTTCATATATGGAAACAAAACCATTTACATGTATGAACACCAGGAAACAGAAAAGATCCAAAGAATTTATTTTAAAAACATGAAAATTCTGTATGTTTCTTTCCTTTCAAGTCTCATATACCACTTTTAACAACTAAGAAAAGGCAGAGGCAGTGAGGAACTATCTCACTTGTTTAAGGGAACTAAATTTGAGTTCCTTTAGAAAATGTCAAAAATTGTGGCTGGTAAAAATGTTTTTCAAAAGGTTTTTTTTTTTTAAATAGCATTAGTAGTCATACTAGCTGCTCTTGCTGTTCAGAGTATAGGATTAGGCTGAACAGAGAGAAGATTAAAGTTTGTTCTTACAAGTAGAATGGCCCAAACATGGTCCTTAGTGCTCACTCATCAGAGGTCCTACCCTCTCAATTGTGCAGTTAGAAAGAAGGATGGGGGTGCTTCCTATTTAAACTTTTCAGAATAATTAATATTTATATTTAAAACAGATTAAGAAGTGTTCATGGGAGCTAGTACATTTGCTGGACTTTAATACTGTACTCTCCAGCTGAGGAAAAGTAACATCTGGACTTACAGACTTTTTCAGTGTCTGTTCACAGAGAAAATAAGATGAAGACAACAAATACACCTGAATTTACAGGGATCCTCATATTGTTATTGCACTTAAAAGTTGTTTAATTTGATTTACCTGACTGATTCATCTGGCTCCATCTGTTTAACAACAGAGATTGGTAGTAGGGAAGCCTTATAAACAAGTACAACCTTGATAGCATCGATTTCAGTTATGCTGATCCAAGAAGAGACTTGGCTGTCCAGGCAGATCCTTTAAGAGAAGAGTTAAACTTCTATACTCAAGGAAATATTTTCAGGACTAAGAAAAAACATGTCTTATTTTTATAGGCTCTGTTCTACTAAATATCATCCTTGAGGAAAAGTACAAAGTACAGAAATGTTCTGTGGCTGCTGTAACAAATTGTGGGGAGACAGATGTTCCTTTCTCCACCTTGTTTTGTGACAATTTAGTAGTTCATGCTGTTATTTTTGTTACTGCTCCTGAAGTACACTCTTTTTTTTAAAATGCTTTAGTTTCCCTCTGTTACAAAGAAAACTGATTGGCATGCATGAAGCATATCCATCTTTGTTCCATCCTCTCAGCCCTTCACATTTGACATGTTGGGGAATTGGCAATTATCAACAGATGGTGCAAATTAGAATGTCATGATGTTACTTTAAATTTTCTCCAACAGCAGGTTATCTTTCTAATAAATCCAGGGGTTAAGATAACACAAAGATAATATTTCCCTTCCTTTAACCCATTCACCTTTAGTCTTGAAATAAGACCAAGAACCAAAGTTAGTAAATCCACATATTTTGTTCACTTGCTGATTTCATTGCTCAAGTAACTATTCCTTAATTTATCCCTTAATCCAGAAGTTTCTCCTTAGTTTGATCCTTTAATCTGGAAATTGGAAGAGATAAAAACTAATGTCTATTATCATACAGCAAAATTATTAGAAACTAACAACTCATCTAAAAGAGAATGAGAAATAGTTAATGAACAAGGGACCAAAAATGGTAACGTAAAATTGCATCAATGACTGCTTACTGAAAAGCAAAGAATATTCAAGAAGAGGGAGGCTTTAAAAATTGAAGGCTCAAAGTATTTGCCAGTCAATGATCAAAGGTAACCAAACATTAGAATTCAAAACTGGACTAGGGTTTTTAAAGCATATTGCAGAAATTATTAAGATTCTGGTAAAATTCTTAGTAAGCAATGATAATATTTCTGATTATTTACCTATTTTTAGATAAATCTCATTAATTTGTTAGTTAATGTGTTTCTTTGTTAAGCATTCTTTTGAGAAATAAGGAACTCATAGTCAGTTTCAAATGAAATAAAAATAAAAAGCAGAAAATATGTAAAGTATAAATTGCCCTTATCTCATAATTCACAGGGAAAAAAGTTGCTTTCTAGACTAAAAAAGTTCTGGATTGTCTTTCTAAGTTAAATTACCAATCAGATTTATTAAAAATTTTGCAGAAAAAATCCCTGGTTGATCAGAAATCCACATCTATTTCTGCAGTTTGGAACAGCATACTATTTCAGTGATCATTATTATTTACTCTCTCTTTAGGATTTTTTTCCTGATCAATTTCTTTTTAACCTTGGATACTTAAATCCTTTAAGGTTAATTTACAAGGAATCCACAGATGGGGATAAAGTCACTCCAAATTTATACAAATCCCACTTGAAACTTCAAAACTACCTGGTTAAATGAATTTTTGAATATTAAGACCATAAAAAGATTTTTAAAATCCAAATAAGCAAAAAGTAGAATAAATTTAAAAATCTTTGCCTTTTTCACTCATTTATTAAATTTATGAATTTTCTTGGTTTCATTTTTCTCATGAACTGGGGATCTGACAGTGTCAGATTGTGCTAGTTATTAGGCATTTTGAGCCTCCATATTTTTAAGGCAAAGTTTAAATAAATAAAAATTGTTATTAAAACAGGTTTACACTGATTTATATCTTGTAAGCTTCTTTTTTTTTTTTTTTTCAGTGTTTCATTTGATAGTAATTTATTGAACAATGTCCTTTTAAATATTGATGATTCTCTATCTGTTCTGGAAAGCAATGCAATTACAGAGTTTCAATCTTCACACAATTCTTCCGGGCTTATACTGGTGCACTAACTTAATTACCTTAATGGAATTACTCTTGATTTACACTGCTTTACCTGAGCTACAAATCCAGCCTATGACCTGCAAGCATGTACATAGAAGTTTGAGACTTTCACCTACAGTATAGTAGGTAGTATATATGCATAAAATTATTTCCATTTTTAAATAGTAAAAAAGCAATATTTTCCTATTTTTACCCATGAATATTTTTATAAATCTTTCTTGGGCTACGTAGTTATACAATACATTCTTGAGCTGTACAAACCAGTCTGGACCAACTTATACTTCCACGTGTTTTAAAAACAGTTCCTGTCAGCTTCAGTGGGAGAAATCTCTTTCCTGGAGAATATCATACTCTTTAAACTGTTGGAGGGGAACAAAGAAGATGCTTTGAAACAAAGTCCATTCTGGTATCTTAATATCTGCTATTTCTTGGATTCCTTTTCTAAGAGAATGAAAGAAGCATGGGCAGCTGTATCGATGAGAAGATTCTTTTCCTACAAGGCTTGAGTACAATGTCTTTGAAAGATCCTTTTTAGAAATGCTACCATTTGAAAAGGACAAACAGGGAAACAAACCTCAAAGGGGATGACAATAGTATATGGAGAGGAAGTGGGTGGGTTTAATGCATCTGTGAAGCAAAGCTTCTTTCAAAGGCATTGAAGAGATTTAAGGTTCTATTTAGTGACAAAGGAAGTTATGGAATGAGGTATAATTTTCCCACAGGACTTTTTTCTTTTTGATGTTTTTGAAGCACAGTTATTTTTTTAAAAAGGGGTAGTTTGGAATTTGATAGGCTGGAATTTTGTGTAGGAGAGTGTATCTATAAAGGGGAAGAGTAGTATGCTACCATTATTCTAATGTATGTAAAATGAATTGAACATTCATTGGAAAAACTATTAGAAAGTTTAAAAAACCATGTATGATTTGAAAGCATTTGAAAGTAGTTTTCCTTCCCCATTTACTGTATATGAACTCTCTGTACATTAAAAAAGAGCTAGTCTTGACTCAGTTTTAGGTCTACACCTGCTATTAGGTTTGTCCTAAAACTTTATGAATCTGGAAGCAAACTGCAGCAGTGAAAACTGTCTATACCAAGTCTTGGCCTCTCTACTCAGAGAGGAATTGACTGCAAAAATTAAATAGCCTCAACTTAAGGTCCCTGCAGAGGAGTCTCTGCTGTTAGATCACTTTAGAACCTTTCAGACTGTAATTTGTCTGGTAGAAACCTCATACAATTAATCACTATTTTTTGGGAGGCAAAGAAAGGAGTTAAGGTTTAACTATTTCAGCAACACAAAGGCTGTTTCATCCTCTGGAGATGTGAATTTCACTTTGTGATCCAGGTACACAGATCTGATTATAACAATGTGAAGCCAATACTCACTCTTCTTCTCCACATAGCTTATATCATGGCATATATTTCCATGTATATACCTTCAAAAGCATATGAATTTTTTGCAATGCTTTGCTTCCAATTATCTAGACTACTCCTCCTGTTGCATTATATGTCAGTACAATGGTACGGATAGGGCACATGGTCAGAAATCTTATTTTTAGGACATTTTAAAACGCAGATAAAATCCCATATCTCTTTGTTCAATCACTTTAAAGCTTAGGAGGACTTAGACATGGATAGACCTGTGCTCAGATTTCCATTATGATTATTCTTATACTTTTTGCTGTAACTTCAGTGGGGAAAAATGTTCTAGCAAAATCTCAAAGCTAAAGGTTCTACCACTCCTTCCTTACATTAAGCCTATACGTGCCAGGTTGCACACTCAAAACTACAGGTACAAGACAGCTGAAAAGCCATTCCTCAGATATAGGCATAATTCTACCCAGAATTTATAATCACAATTTGGTTTCAAAAGCATGCTCAAGTCCATGCTTGTGATCCAGTATAGAAGAAGAACCATTGCTCCAGGCCTAAAGCTTGCCCAGTAAATGGTTGTAGAGATTGGGAAGAGAAGTCAAAACATACAAAAAGAGGACTAGGTTCACTCGAAACAACATGTTACTTTGTTGATTTGTTGGAACTGCTTTTTTTTTAAAAAAAAAAAAAGCATCTAATTTTAAAGGCATGCCAAGAGACAGGGAGAGGACAAAATAAGTACAAAAAATAATGAGAAAAAATTATTAAGGTATCTGGATAAGGAAGTCTGATAAAAAGACTGTGTGACAAGTAGTGGAAGTTGGAGACAGTACTGATCACAACATTCAGAAAAACATGCAGCACATCCCAGGCTAAATATTGTCAGGTTCTGCTGATAGCACTGCTCAGGCTTCTCTGCCAATTTTGCTCTTTGGGGGACTTGCTAAAAAAATTAAAAAATGAAAAAATTATAATAAAGGGGAAAACTCTAAATGTCATCCTGAGTTGTGAAATTTGTATTAAAACCTTAAATTGTGTGACTTTATTCCTAAGCTTTCTTTTACTGACAAAATATCATCATCTGATTTAGTACTTCATAGCAAAGCCTTTGACCTACCAGTTACTTGTGATAATCAAATCAGTACAAAGGGAACAGAAACTCAAGTGTCAAGCAGTCACACAACTGTACCTCCTTTACACCTTCTGAAGGAAGTCTACACCCTCTTGAATTTGTACAGTGAATAAAAGGATGTAGGGACTCAGGAGGGAATCTGCCCTACAGGTGCTAATGCCTTCTGTGTTGCGATTACTCCATCAGACTGCCCTCATTATCAGCTAGAGGCCAGTTCAGCCTCTCCAGAATTTTTATGAGGTCCTGCAGAATGAAAGCATGCCAGGCTTTTTACCAGTGCTTCTGATTTTGCATCAGTACAATCACATTAGAAGAAAAACACATGGGAGAATCAAATCCCATAAATGAAATAGAAATCCCTTTGGATGATTAGTTCAGACCAATGTTAAAAGAATATTTTGTGTGCATGTCAGGTTCTTTGCCAGCCTCAAAGTAGTCATTTGGATTCACTTCATTATAGGCACTGCAGTACCTTAGGAGAGAAAGAGAGAAATAGAGCGTGAGACAGAGTAATAATAACCCTTGAACAATGAAGTCTTTCTCCTAGCAGAACTTCAAATAACTCAGACAACTATCTTTTAATCAAATATACAAGCAGCAGTGTAACTGAATTCAGCATAGCTAGCATCCATGAGGAGAAAAAAAAGAAAGCACAGAGGAACTTAAAGGAGGAGATTCTAGATAAAATGAAGGGAGCATTATGTCATGGACCTAGACTTATATAAAAGCATTAATACCAATCCCAACAGCAGAATAAAGACATGCCCTAAAGATGGTCTGATCTTTTCCTTTTTGAATCAACAGGACTTTCCCCACTGACTACAGTGGGAGAGAAAACAGGATGTTACTCTCCAGCCTGCTTCTTCCTACCGGTCTGGTTCTTGTTCCTCACTTTTCCACTTTGATTTTCTGGCATGTGTTCTCCACCTTCATCCTGGAGAGTTCTGCTGCTTCATCTTCTCTATTTTAAATTTTCCTCTCCTGGCTGGTTGGCTTTTTCATTTGCTCTTTTTCTGACAAGAATATTTTAAATAATCAAAATAAACATTGCACATTAAGAGCAGGTAAATCTTAATGATGATCAAAGGACAAAGCCGGTTTATGAAAATAGTAGGAAAAAATTAAAGTAGAATTTAAACTCCTAACATACTTGTGTGAATTCCCATTTCTCTGTCCTATGCTGAGTGGGTGAAATACTTATTAATTGGCTTTACCACTGGGCTTTTTCCAGATATTAATTTCTATATAGAACTTTAGGTTTTAATCCCAATTCAGTAGAATTATTTACTAGTGCTGAGTTTCAAGAGTATAAATAGTAAAGATGACCCAAGTGTCTCATATGTCTCCATTAAAATGTTGCTTCAGTTGCAAAAAAAAAATCCTGTGCAAGCATAGATTTCTTTCAGATATGTTGTTTGTAATTAATTTCACTTCAAAATTTAATCAGTATTTCTAGAAATCAGAGGAAGTTTTTTCAAATGGTTAATTTTTTTTTTTTACTAAGAACAGACTTCAGTAAATATTTTAATAACTTTTTATAGAACCATTTATTGACATGTCATGAATGTTTTCAGGAAAACTAAAATGACACCAATTTGAATTTGCTAAATGAAAACAATTTGAAACTTGCTGTAAATATTTAGTTTTCCTTTCCAATGTCTTTAATGGACAATTTAATTGACTTTGGTAAAGCTGTTCCCATTCTTGAACCTAGACATGTTCTTACATACCATATGTAATGAGGTCTCAGCAGTCAGATTCATCTACCATTAGCCATCTCAAAGTTACATGTCTAGTCCAAGCTAGTAATCTAGTCTTCCTCTTGATCAATGAAGAAAGAGATCTCCTTCCAAAGATAAGGCGTTTGTAACTGATGAGATTAATCGCTCTCAGAAGGTGCTGTGTTTGCTTGGACTGTAAAGGAAAAATAAGAAGCTGTTATGGCTAGAATATTGAAGGAGGGACAGGAGTGTGTTGGAGTGATGAGACCACTGTAAGATACTAATGACTGCTTCATTTCTGCTATGGCTTTCAATTTTATTGGCTATGCTTTCTGAAATCAAGGAAGCATTCCAAAGAAATCAAGAAATCAAACAAGAAATCAAAAAGTAGGTATTGAGCTGTATGTGACAGCTTACTACTTTTAATTCTTTTGCCATTGATCACCCTTCTTTTATAATTCCCAAGAACTTTTCCTTCTTCTTTCACACTTCTTATCAATTGCTATTCTGGCTCTATATTAGCCTAACTCAACTGAACTAATGAATGTACCTAATTTTGAGCTCTATTTTATTCCGTAAATGCCTCATGAAGCAGGAGAGGATACATGTTTCTGCTAAGCACTGACTGAGTAAGAACTGATTGCCCTTTTAAAAAAATATTTAAAATACTGATTTATAAAAAAAAATTAAAAAATCATTGTGAACGGGTTTATTTCCTCCTTTGGTACTCAAGAGATCATATTTTCCACTTTCTGTCCGACATGTGGCGAGCCAATTTGCTATTTGCTTTCAAATTATACCAATAGGTGGCACTAGAAATTTCTTTTTATTTATTTTTTTTTCCTTATGAAAAAAGAAAACGGTGGCAAGAGATTTGTCTTTTTATCAGTACAGTAGAGCACCAAAAGAAAATAAGATCTTACAGGGCCTGGAGAGAAGCAAAATAGCATTCAGGCATGGCCTGCAGCTCTTTCTTACAACTATTTGATCTTAGAGATGTAAAGGTAGTATTGCCTAATGAACTTGTAATTCTCTTTTTATACTACAAGTCCCTACTTACTGCAGAAATTTAGATAGAATGGGGACTTGGGCTGTATTTCCTGCTGGCATAAAACAAGCAAAATTTGAATGGCTGAAACAGAATTTCTCTGCCTATTGACTGAGTGTTAGATTTGGTAATTAAAACTGTCCACTGTAGTATCATGCAGCACGTATTGACAATATGTAAATTCATTTATTTTCTGGCAGATTTACTACAGAATTCTGTGATTTTTTTGTCCAACTAAAATTTTTTTTAAATTGACTTCATAAACCTATGAATTTTCATAAAAATATTAATGGGACATTAACGATAGTATTTTTTTTTGTGGCATCCATGGAGAAGATATCCGAGCACTTCTTTACAACACATGCAGTAAAGAGAAGTGAAAATTTGAATGATTAGGTAAGGTTCTTTAGATTTCTAAACTCCCAAAAGAACACCTAAACATAGCCAAAACATTCCTGTAAATGGGAATTCAATTCCTGCATCCACAAGCATTTCATAACAATTGTCTAAGAGGTCCAATATGTATGCAACTATTTTAATTTAGTATGTAATAAATACAGAATTTTTTTAAGAAGCTGAATTTTCAGTCTTCTCTGAGTTTCAATGATGAGATGCACGTCACACTTTGGCTTCCTTTTCTTAAAATCTGTTGTAACAATACATATTCTTTTACTATCCACATGGTGTCATGTTTACTTTTTCACTTAGTGATCTTCCTTTAGATATATAAGGACACTGAAATGCACTTATTAAAGTAGGTATATGGTCTTTTTCCTAAATAAAGATTTCTTCCTACATCTGTTTTCTCTGTCATTAACTACTTGTTAGTTTTCCTTAGTCAGATAATGAGAATGCTGTATTTGAAATATACATAATCCAATATCTAAAAATATTTTTTGTAGTGTTCTTTCACTGCCATAAGATTTCCCCAGTCTGGTTTGTTAAGCTATTTGTAGAGAAAATTATCTACAATGAATGGGAATTGAAGCTTTTACAGACATTTGAATAGGTAAATGGTATTCAGGGATTTTGAGAAAATGTCGTTCCATCCACAGTTCTTTCCAACTAGCATTCACACTATGGCCAAGGAGCTATCTGAGGTTCAGCTGGGGTACCAGGTGGTAAAAACCACATTAGCAGGTCCAGAATCACATAACATAGGACTTAAAGGGACTTGAGAACCATCACCATTTAGAAGCAGGTGGACTTCACATTTACAGCAAGGAAAGAAAAGGAAAGAGAAGAGAAGAGAAGAGAAGAGAAGAGAAGAGAAGAGAAGAGAAGAGAAGAGAAGAGAAGAGAAGAGAAGAAAAGAAAAGAAAAGAAAAGAAAAGAAAAGAAAAGAAAAGAAAAGAAAAGAAAAGAAAAGAAAAGAAAAGAAAAAAGAAAAGAAAAGAAAAGAGAAGAAAAGAAAAGAAAAAGAACTTTACTTTTAATTTAGCCACAGTTTTATTAAATTGTGAAGGGATAGCTGTGGAGGTACCTTTTGATCAGTTCACTAGTACATTTCTTCCTGCAGACAATTTCCCGTAGCCCTTTCTAGCCCTTTAGCTATTTAAACAGGCCTTTCTGCCAAACTGAGATCTGATCCCCTTTCACTCTAGTTTTAAGACAAAGTAAATCATTCATACTAAGTCATATCATTTACATATGCATGTATCAATAAAAATTGGGAAAAACATTATTTAGAAAAGGGTAAGCAGTCTCACATATGCATACCCTATTTTTATATATTTTTGTTCCCTTACTTTGGAACGATAAGTATTTAAGTAGCTATAAACACGCAGACGTAAGCATACATATTTCATATTTTTAACTTTATTTATACTTGTGAAATGTATAGTTCTACCTCAAGCCAAACATAAAGAAGAGTGATTAATGCTGAAGGCAATTCATAATTCTGCACTCAAAACCAGTAACTGAATAGAAACTGGTACCCAAGTATCTGGAGAAATTCTTTGAGAATATAAAAGATCAAAATAGAAATTACTGGGGGCTCAATAGCTTAATCTTCCACTTAAAGTCCTGAGAGTGGGTTATGGAAAGCTTGAGAGAGATAACACCTTTCCTGACCAATCTCAAGATGAATTAGTGCAATATACCCAGTGTCATGTCTTATTGCTTAATTGGCTACCTCTAGGTATAATGTAGCTGGCTTTATCGTAGAAAAATCATTCTGATTTATTTGATGCATTGTATATCATAAGGAAACATGCATGAGGTTATTAATGTCTTGCATAGCTATGACATTTTCCAAGGGCACAGATAATGCATTTCATCATACGCAGTACTTGCCAGTTATGACTAGTATGCTGAAATGTATTTTTATAAATTTTATTTTTTACTGTATTTTTCCCTCAGATTGCCTACTTGGCATGTAAGAGTAGCAGCATGAATAGTGTTAATGGTCTAAAGGAATCTACTGTAAATACTACAGAACTTTAGCTGGAACAGAGCAGCTGGAAATATTGGCTATAATATAAAGGCAGATTATAACAATTCCATTTATTGCTAATTTATTATGGCAATTGAGTTGTTAATTGTTCTCTTTGTCACATAAATGTCAAGGTCTATCTATAAGAGTTCAAGTGGCTGAGCCACGGTCTCTAAATAAATGTAGGTCTGCCACATAAAAAAAATAAATGTGTCTAGTGAATACCATTTTTTTCCTCATCTTCTCCCAAATATTCTGGAGTTCCTAGAGAATTAAGGTGGATTGTTTAGAAAGACAAATTTTAAAATACAGTAAAGCGGTCTTGACACTAAAGAAGTTTGTCTTAAAATTCAGATGAGTGCAAGACATCTTGGTAGAGAAATTAAGTCATGTTTTCCAATAAAGGGTTAGTAACTTTATTTAAACAGTCTAAATGTTTTATATAAGCCATTCTGTGATTCTATGATTCTACAACATGTTTTTCACTGTTTTCTATTCCAGTGCAGTAAATTTTATTTCATATAAGTGTAAAAGACAGAAGAACTGCCCTAAAATCATCTCAGGCAAACACAACACAGTTTAGATATGACAACTCTTTCCCTTTATTTTTGCTTCTTGCTTCACGGCCTCAATCTCATACTTTTTGAACATGGTACCACTTCCTATTGCCTTTCTCCCACCTGAAGGCGCACTTCAATTGCTCTGGCTGGTGGAAACACACTTCCATGAAATTGCGGATGTTGAAGTAACATTTGCAGATATGTTAAAGTCTGAGAAATGTTTCTATCCAAAGGCACTTTTCATCTAGTATCCACCTAATATCTGACATGTCAGATCACCTCAGACAAAGGACATGATAAGTCAAAAATTTAATATACTCATGTCATGATAACAAAATCATCCCCAACTCTTCTTAATATTTCAACAGAGTTGTTTCCCACATAAGTATTTTGGCAATTTATGGGGTCTACTTAGGAGAAGAGATGCCTGCAGCTAATTCAAATATGTTGAGAGAGTGGTATTGTGCAGAATGGTTTTGCATTTACGAAGAGACTGTCACTTTACAGTCTGTTGAAAGGTCAGTAATAATCTCTGAATAAGAGTAAAGGATGGATTGAAACTACTGGTAAAAAGTTTTCAGGACTAAGCTTTCAGATTTCATCTGAAAAATCTACTTTCGTTTTGGTTTTGAACTTGTCTGGCAGTACTTGAGACACTGAAATTTCTCCAAGTGACTTCAGACAGACTCTTGGAGGACAATGAAAGAATTCTGGGGTTTAATTACTTTTATACTATGGAATTAAAAAAGTAAAAAAAATTAAAAATTCTGGTTTGTTTGACACTGAACTTTATTTTCTGTCATTGTCTTTAAAGCAATGCAATTAAATTTAGGGAGAAAAGAGGATAAGGGTCTCTGAATGCCCAAAAATTCTAAGGGTAGTGTCTAGAATAACAGCAGATCTAAATCTATAGAACTGAATCTCAACAGCAAACATGCAGATAGATTGAGTTATCTGGTACACTGAAGGGAACTTGAGGTTACTTTTCCATTGCAAGGGAGATTGTAATGAAAGCTATGAAGTAGTCTTTGTCAAAATGGCTCTTCCTTGATCTACCACTTTAGGAATGCTGCCAGTGCTGGCAGCCCCTCTGGTTTCTGCTGAGCTGGGCGTGAGCATTAATAGGGCTGTGAGGCCTTTGAGAGTAAAGTCTGAGGTTTTAGTTCTCGTTTGTTCTTTCTCTCTTTCTCTGTCCAGCAATTGCCTGTGCATGGCAACAAGGTGTTTATCAGGAAAAAAAAATCAGGTAGACTGGATTCAAATGCTTATTGACCATCTGTTCTTCTTCCAAGAAGATTATACCTTCACATAATTGGAGGTATAAATCTGTGCTTTCTTGTTCCCACCAAGATCTCTGCAACTAGAACCATGTGAAAAAATATTCAGCTGCCAGAAAAATTGGAGAAAAATGTTCTGTCAGGGTTTTGAGAACTGGGAATTATTTTTGAAAATACTAAAAGCACATTATCTTTCATTTATTCCCTAAGGCAAATGTATTAAATACATCTAATTTATCAGACTAAGTAGATCCCAGTTAGCACCAAGTTATTTTTCACTTACAATGTGCTACAACCACCAGAGAGCTGGGATGATTCAGATGCATGTGGAGAGCTCACACAATGGCCTCTGTATCTTAATAGTCCATGTTAGCTCTCAGATGAATTCATTTTGAGAACCATGGAAGGGAATAAGGCAATCCCAAACAAAAAGATAAATTGATGTTATATGTTATTAATGCATGAAACAGGTAAGATAGATTACCAGATCTTTTTTTTTTCTTTTTCTTTTAACTTTGTCGTTTTATACTTCCCTTGTAATTTCTGCATGGAAATTACTTTTTTTTTGTTTCCGCCATAAATGTGAGTGGGCTCCAAGATGCTTTATCAATGCCTACAGGTACCAGCATTATAATAGCATCTACTCTAGTACAGATTCCATTAGCCTGAAATCTTCAGTCAAAGAAGTTACAGGCAGTCCAGAAGCCTTGTCACCTTATACCTTTCCCACTGATTGTGGCAATAAATTCTGTTACTTCAAATCCCTGGAGTCTCCCAAAAAAATCATACTACTCAAATTTCATAGAGGGAGGGGAGGAGAAGGGAGGGGAAAATGCCTTTTACTCAGATCAGCGGGATTTTTCTTCATTTTAAAATATTTTAGTGTCTTTTTATCTGTTATTATAATAGTCTGCTAGTCTTTACCTCAGAAAGAAAGCACTTATGTCAATTGGATTTAGTCCTTTAAGATATTCAGCCAGCTGGCTGCTTTTGAGACTTAGTCCTTGTCCAGACCAGCAGGCGACATTTTTAAGCCAAAATCAACAGAATCAAGATACATGAAATAGCTATAATCTTAAATTTTTGTCCTATTTTTCCTACATTTTATTCCAAATTTCAAGTAGAAATAAGAATAATGAAAAGCTATATACATTGAGACCATCATTTCTGTTTATCAATAATCACAAAATGAAAGTTAACACTTTCATGAATTTCTAATTGCAGATACAAAAAAATTGAGTTTTAAATAATGACTCATAGATTTTGCATTGGTACAATACTTTATGCAAGGAATGCGTTGTGAGCAAAACTTTACATAGTGGGGCCCTACAGAAAAGACTTAGGCATTATTGCAGACTGGAGAATGAAGAAATGGCCTGGATACTGCTTTTGGTTTTGATTCCATCATTACATAAATCCTGAAAACTGCATAACTATGAAAGGTCTATAGAAGAGCAATGACCAGGTAATGGTGATTGAGCAGGTTGTATATTCTCTGTAATTAGAGATTAAGAATTGAAGAGAATTCAGACCATAAAACAGAAAAAAAAAGGGAGAGATAATAAAAATACCTCTACCCAGTATCTGTACTACGTGTTCTAGTATTATTTCCATGAAATAGGCAATGGATGTTAGTCTGACAGTTAAAAACAACACTTTTACAACTGCCATTGTTATTCTTGTAAGAGTTAATTAACCCAAGGAACTCACACATAATATGTGGCAGAGTTTGCAACACAAGCATAAAATCGGATCATTCTTTTGTAAAACTCAAAATTGCCCAAAAATAAAAACAATCCATCTTCATGTGCCAGGACAACAACTAGTGACCAACTGGTGTCAGGACAAAAGTTCTCAATTGTCAAGGGCAAGGAATAAGTGCTTTAATTTAGCTAAATGTTCTGCTACCCTGTGAAAACTGAGTATGACAGTAGAATAGTATTTCTTTGTTCAGTATTTCCTAATGACACCCAGATCATTTTTGTGTTACTCACACTTTATAACCTTCAATCTCTATCAGTTCACCTGAGATCTGAATGCCAAACTGCGTTCTTCTCTGATAAGCAATTCAGCATCTTCACTGGATAATGAAGTTTCTAACCAAATGGAATATATCAAGAGGAATAGCTGACATATACTGCATGGCTAAGTACAGCTCATGAGCTTGCATGCAGAGGCATAAGCCAGCAGATTAGGAGCAAAGCTGGAGAGTATTTGCTCCATCCTGAGAATAACTGAGACTCAAATGTAGTCATGACATTATCCAATGACAAGATAAAAAGCCATTGCCAATTTCCTGTACAAATTACTCCTTGAGCTCCCCCTTTCTTTACTTTCTGAAAGTGTAATTTAAGTGTTTAGTGGTGGTAAGATTTGAATGTGTTGCCCTCAGGACAGGAAAAGTTCACAAACCCTGGTCATTATCTATGTAAAGAGTAAGTTGCAATTGACAATTACAATTCAGCACATTTTCTCAAAGATGGATTGATTGCAGTAAAAAAAAAAAAAAAAGGAAAAAGAAAAAAAAGAAAATATATGAATTGTATTATTCTCTCTGATTTGAAGGAAAGACAAGATCACAATAGACTTTATTTCAGTCAGTGTGATAGGTGGGAAAAGAGTTACCTACCATTGTTCCTTATTTCTTGACATTTAAGGAGAGAGAAAAATGGATTGTTGTAAAGATCTGAAAAGGAATGTCCAATATATCTCTCTTTAAGGAATATCAGGGGGCACTGAACCTGTGGCCTACTTTTAGAGGTAGACTAGTAAACATTTTTAATTTTCTATAATTATTAATATTATTATCATAAAAATAGTCATTATAGTTATAATAATTATTATTAATGATCTAATGCTTGTCACATTAAAATTAGACCTATCAGTATTTAGTGTTCAGAGGAATGTAAAAGATAGAGATTTTATTATTTAGCTCATTCAAATAGTTGCAGGTCTTGTTCAAGTGAAAAGCATAATTACAGAACTGTGTTTCCTGATTTGAGGAATAAAAGTGAAATGAAGCATAGACTGTAGGACTCACCTTGTAATGGACATTGAGAAACCACACTCTGTTCTTGAGGATCCCTGGGAAAGCACTGCTGTTTCAAACTGCTGGACTATATACCTTTCCAACTGCAGTGAACTGATATGCACTTCAGTTGAGCAGGGAAGTCAGGCACTGCATTAATATTTTATCTATTCCTGTGTTCTGGGAAAAGAAAAAGGTTTCTTCTGCCCTAGAGAAAAGAGTAGAATTCATCCATGAATAAAAAGCAAAGAAAAAAATGGTTATTAGAATTAAGATTTCTTCACACTCAGTCAGACACCAAGCATAAGGCAAGTCACAATGAGACAGCTATACAGAAACTCTTGCATAGTTCAGATTTTAGGCTGCTGCTTCGCACATTGGAGAAACATGAATCTTTTGCAACATTTCTTCTGCCATATTATTTAACTACATTGCAGATTGTAGCTTAGGACAGCAACACCTTACCATGCTTCTAATGTTGTATATCAATGTTTGTTCAGTTATATCAGCAAATAATAATCTAGAAAGAAGGGAAACACAAGAAAGCCCCTGACCATCTAACATTTATGTGCCATTTATGTTGTTATGACTTATCTTAAACACAGGATATAACTGACCAATTGTCACATCAGCTTCTCTCAAGAATACTGAGTTGTTTAAAAAACCATACAATTTCTGCTATAGAAAACTTGTTTCATTAAGAAAGTTAATGATCTTGTTCTCACTTCTCTGATTCAGGTGTTTTATTCTACACCACATCAGTAATGGGAAAAACTGTCACAGTTGAAGAGGGATTTGCAGAACCTAAGCTGATCATTGTACATTTCACTTTCTTTCCTCCAAAATCTTAATGTTTTTAAGGCACAACACAACAGAGTTAATCAGACAATCAAAATTTTGCTCAAAATCTATTTAAAAGTCCCAGAATTTTTTTTTTCTATTGACTGTCATCTGCTTTGAGAAGAGGCTGTCAGCTTACAGTGCCAAGGAATGACTAAGAAATCCTATCCTTGGAAAGACACAACTAGAGGAGGACAAATGACCATCAGGAGGACTTTTGTTGTCACACTCCTCCAATGGACATCCAAAGTGTGCTTCTGAAGTGTATTTGGTTGTCTGTATAATTTCAGGCTTTTCCTCCGACGTAAGAAACCATAGAAAAGGAAATCAACAGTTCATATTCAAAAACTTCATGGATACTACACTTTTCCACAGGCATCATATTCGATCAATGATAGGAAATACATCAGAAAATTAACTGAGTTCAGATGCAACATAGATAGTGTTTCACGTGGTTTTGGCAACATTTGATTTATGATAACTACTGATAGATTCTTATTTCTAAGCAAAAGTTGATGGCAGGGTCTAAAATGTGAAACCACCATTCTTGCTCAGCTGTAACACAGACAATAATCCTCTTTCTCCCGCAGTGAGAGAAATTTTAATTGCAGTCCTCTTCAAATCAAGGTTCTTATATTTTCTAGATTACCCATGTCAGGACAGCAGTTCATGGCATTACTCGTTCCTTGGCTGCTGAAGACGATCTCCAGTTCCTCAGACTGTGTTTTTATAATTAATACACATGTGAGGATCTTACATCATTACTGTTGGTATATATGTAGAAAACACAGAACCACAACCCTGTGATTACCTTTTGCACTATAGTAATTTAGTTTGAGGGGGTTTTGCTTTTTTAAGGGAGAATTTAATTAAAACCCTTGCTAGTCTTCAGAGAATAAGTATCCTTATTTCCTGACTTTTAGTAAAAAGAGTAAGCTTTCTCTGTTGGTACATACATTTCTAGCACTGGAAAATCCTGATTATTCATGCCGGTGGGCAAAACAAATAATAAGGCAATCACAGAAAAATGTCTTCAAACCTAGAAAGACTCAAATTGAGATCAGGTCTCTAGACCACCAACAATATTAAATAGCGAACTAAAAGTATGGCCTAATGATTTTTGCACCACTGCTATGAAAATATTTTAAAAACTGATAATGGTTTTATGTCCCCTTAAAAATGGCATCAATTTTCACTGAAATGCAGCCTCAGATAAACCTGGATGTAAAAGCTATAGCAAGAGATGTGTAATGCATAAATTGTACATTTAACTTCAATTTAAAGTACTGTTTAATTTGTTTTCCCTAATGATTTTAACCATGCAACTGATTAATGCCAGTGGCATTGTAGAAAATTGGAAGTAGAATTGCTTCAGATGTAAGGTGTGGTTGCTGCATTACCCTACTTAGCTAGCAGTAAGTTGGAAGCTTGGTTAGGTAGAAATCTTGATTTGCCACATTCTTATAGCTATTTTCTTGTTATTTAAAATGTGGCTGCATTTGGTGACATTGAACTGTATTCATCTCTCTAGGATTCAAAGAAAACTTCCTCTGTCACATATTGGGAACTTGCTTTTCAAACCTTTCATTTCCATCCATTTTGGAACTGGATTTAACCTAGAATTTAATTTTTTTGACTTTAACTCTCAGGAAAGTTTAGCAATGAAGTCTTTGATGTCTCACACTGCTAGTGGGTCTGTTCAACACATCAAGGATCTCTTAGGATCTCAAAATGACATCACAATGCTTCTAATTACAGAACTACCAAAAGTCACCTGGTGAATTATTGAAGAGTCTTAAATTGATTTTCCCTTGAATAGCTGTCCCAAAGAAACTTTTCAAACAATGTTCAAGACTCATCCTTTTCTTGTCTTGTTTTGTTTGTATATTTTCAAGCAAGCTGTTTTAAAGCAACAGATGTTGAATAAAGGTACTTTATACAATAGGCTAGTCAATAAGTCAGTTATTTCAAGAATGGTAATACATCTCTCTATTCAATGTGAATAAATTCAAGTCCATATCTCTGTTCTTACCAGAAAGTGGCATAAAGACAGTGGAATGGAAGCTAGTGCAGGACATGCAGATAGTTCTTATGCTAAGTTCTGTATGAAAGAGAATTCAATATTATTTAGACCAAAATCCAGACAATAGAAAAACCTACATAAATGGCAATCAGACAATAAAGACAAATGTTCACCATCTGAAAAGATTCATGTTTCCTCCCCCCATCCTCTCATCATAGAATTTGCTTCTGTTCTTTGATAGTTTTAACAGAAGAATTACAAATAATCCTTTTGAAGTATCCCCTTTACTAGTGCTTAGAGAATTTCTTATCCCCTTGATATGCAGGAAGATTTTCTCTGGACTGCATTTTCTCTAGACTGGACATATTCCTCTGTTTTTTGTGGGGTTTTTTTGTTTGTTTGTTCTGTTTTGGTTTGGTTTTGTTTTGTTCCATGTTTGTGGGTTTTTTTTTTTTGTTGTTTGTTTTGGTTTGGTTTGAGTATTTTTGGTTTTTCTGGGGGAAGTGTTAAATTTTTATGATTAGGTGTTGTTAATCTCTACATTCTCTTTTGAGATTGATCACTTTAGTGAGCATTCAAAGCATCAAGCCTCTTGGATAACAAGGACAAAAGACTGTCTAGGTATCTGGATTCAGAGAAATGGTCCATTGCTCAGCTCTGTCATAGCTGAGAGGCACAAATGAGAAACCTGTCACTTATGAAGATTTACATTAGTAAAAACTAGACAGGCGCTCTTCTGGTGTGATTAGGACTGTGGCCTACAATTCAGGGATCTAAATTTTATTTATGTGCTATTTTAGAAACTGATTTTCCTTTTTCATTGTAAAAGGAGATTTACTCATCATTTTAAGCCCTCATCAGCGCCAATAGGAATTTGACAGGAGCTTGCTCTGCCATGCCAAGCACAAGTCATCAGCTATGTGCTGTTCAAATGTCCTCTGAACTCAGTTTTTATTTTTGTTGTAGTTTCACTAATTATCATTATTACCCTGATTTGTCTGGTTCCCATGAAAAAATTTTTGACACCTACGATAAAGTCTGTATGGCATTACAAACCCAAGTGTAGCTTGTGTCTGCCTTTTAAATGTGAAACATATAATAGCACGTCTAGGATAATATAAGACTTATTGACATTTTCACCACTGACTACTTTTCAGATGGAATATAAAACAACTTGACTAAACTAGGAAGCTTTTTTTTATTGTTGAGGCAGCTTCTTTATTCCCTGTATGGAGATTGCCATCTCAAGAACTCTAACACCCATTGGTACTTTCTGATTAATAGTTTTTAGGAGGTTATCTTAGCCAGCTGATTAGGTAATGAAAAAAAACTCTCCTCCTTTAACAGCTCCAAACTCTAATACATTAAACTGTGGTTTTGGTTTTGGCTTGAGATTTATGTTTTGTTTGGGTTGGCTTTTTGTTTGATTAAAAACTCATTAGAGTTACAAGCTTCATTTCAGATTTCTCATTAGCAGCCACAAAGGGGCACAGCAGCCTGCACCCTTTGCAACACTAGAAAAAATGTCTTTAGTGTCTTCAAAGAAAGAACTTTTTCAGAAGCTCTAATCCCACACCACTGCCCTACAGGATTCTGAAACTGAGGAAGAGCAGTTACAATACACAAGGAAATACCTGGGGGAGAACATTAGGTATCATTTGGAAACCATACTCATTCAACCTCCACCTTAACACTAGAGTACTTCTGCAAAAATATTTCAGGCATGCTTTTGCTCAGACCCAGGCCAGCACTGTCTCTGAGGCTGGTCAGAGGAGCATTGATAAGAAGCCCTGATCGTTCCTTGACCTCGTGTTGATTTGCTTCCTATTCGACCAACTGGATCATGCAGGGACTAAAAAGTGTAAATCTTCAAAAGACATTATTATCCAGTTAAGGTTGCTCAGGCAACCCATCAGCTTTGGTACTATATATTTTCTGTAGATGCTCAGTTTCTTTATTTTTTTTTTGCTTGGTTTCTCTCAGCAAAAATTTTCTAAACCAAGGAATATTTGCTCTAGGGAATGCCTGTTTAAAGGTATAAGCAGCTAAATGTTCTCTCTCACTCACATGCCCTGCTAGGCATTCCTCTGTTCATCTTTTATAACTAAAAGATATCATATATATAATGAAAAATTCAGTGATTAGATTATTTCCTAGGGAGGCACAGGAGATGGGTTGAGATCCAGTCTCTTCTCTGCCCTATGGACATGAGAAGTCACATTTCCTTTTTTTCTTTTTTCTTTTTTTTTCCTTTCCCCAGAAAAAATGTTACAAATAAAGTATATTTGCATTGTGGTAGTACATTTATTATATCTGTCTACACTGTCTCACTTTTCTGAGTACTCATTAGGCAAAAAGCAGAAGATGGTAAGTTGGTAGAGCACTCATGGATGAAACCTGACTTTGTATTATGGTTTCTTCCCAGTCTTCTGTTTTTATGAGACAGCTATTTAGACTACAGTTTAGCCATTTTCTTTTCATTTAATTTAAGAATTGAAATATTCATACTAAAAAATTAAGCAAATGAGCTTTCTATTCATTCATAAAACCAATATGCAACCACAACTGAATTTCTTAGGCAACTTGAAGCATTTTCTACCTTCTTTTTTTGCTTTATTTGCGGATTATAACTAGCTCCTTATTCAAATCTCCAAGTAATATAAGAAAATATTATTAATAATTATGCTTAATCCCTCTCTTGTAAAATATGAGTTATACTACCAGATTGGTAATGTCATTAAATGTTTAATTAAACAGAATGGTGTGGGTTGGCATGGCCTTAATTATGTGATTATTTGTGTATATAATACATAAATACAAATAATAAAAATAAATTGAAACTAAATTGCTGTCAAAAAAAGCTCATCTGTTTGAGAGAATTTCTGTAAAATATGACTCTCACACTAATTTTACAATTACTCAAATCATGTGATGAGGAAAATAGTTTTAATTGAATTCCCTCTGCTGAACTGCAGATCTTCCAATACACTGGCCTAAGTCTGAATAAAAGAATAAAACAAGTAGCAGTTGATATGCACGGTGCTGTACTATAATAATCCAATTACTTCCCATAGTGCAGAAATGACATGCAATTTCCACACCTGTGACTCCCAAGAGATGTTATTTGCACAGTTTGGATCTGAATGCCTAGTCAAATTTTGCTATGGTGCCTTGGGTCAGATTTATGTTAAATTTCTCTCCTTATAAACTCCACGGTCACATATTATTTTCTGGTGTGCTGGTTACATACACTGTTCTCTTGCTTGGCAGGAAATCTGTCATGATGATCAACTTCTGCATCCTTGTGGTTAATAGCCATGCCATAAAGACAACCCCTGTCGTGAGAAATGCCAGCTCCACAGTGGGGAGAATGAGAAAGGTGGGGACTGTGTTTTCCCCATGGCATTTCATCTGTCTTTCATAACGTAGCTGTGGTAGTAGTCTTAGGCAAGAGACCCTTCAGTTCCACAGCAAGAAAACCAATGGCCATTGTCTGAGAAGTGGGATTTTATATCTTTGTCATCAATGTTAATACACTTGCAACACATAAGAAATAAATTTGATATATTGGAATCATGGTCTTAATAACCAGAGTTATTTTTTTAAGTGGAAAAAATAACAATTTGTCTGATGCTTCGGGCCATAAAAGCACTGACAAATTGATTGTGGTATAAAGGATTTCTAAGACGTTTCAGAAGTCTGGCTGATATTTTTGGTTGTTTTTATTGGTTTTTACATCAGTTGATTAAATTTACATGTTTTGCATTTGCATCTACAACTATGTCAAACTTCCTGTCTAAACCCAAAATCTCATCAACTTCATCTATGCAAAGCACAGCCAGAATTGTCCTTTCTATTTCTGTATTTCCCTACACAGTATTGCCCCATATCTGTGCACAAAGATGTAGGCTATATGCAGAGCCATCTCCAGGTACTTGTAATGTATTTAATGCTTCTAATGCTTACTCTGCTCCACTGACCCATTTAGGGAATATATTCTGCCAAAAGTATTCTTCCAAAGCCAAAAGTGACAACTCATGATATTTGAAATCAACCACCAAACATCTTTAAGTGCACAAAACACATTTCTGCTGCAAGAAGAGACTATTTCATTGAATAGATAACAGGGGGAATTAATTGTCAATTAGTTGGAAAACTATACAACTCTTCTTGTATATGACTCCTAGATAGGCTGGAGATATAAGTATTATCTCAAGTTTCTTCATGTTAGGTTTTGGTGTTCTTTTTCTCTCCTAACTATTCCTAAAATTCTCCATTTGTTATCATTTGCTTTTTGGTAGTATGCTTCAATATCAAGCCACGGCAAGTTTGAAGATATACAATGAGGTATTTAATTTATTCATTCTAATTTATCTAAATGCTTTAAAGCATTGCCTAGGTCTTCTTAGTGTTCTTATCTATTAAAAAAAAACCTTAATATGATAAGTGAAGCAGTAGGATTTAATACAATCCATCAACAGTGAGTCTCACAATTTGAAAATTCAAGTCTCCCTTCCCCCTTGTTAACCTAATTTTAAATGCATTTGGGAAAATGACATGTGCAATATGTCCTCAATGTCTATAGATTTGGCCTAGTTCAGTACAGGTGGGGATTGATTCCAAAAACCCCCACGGAAAAAAATAGTGCCATCAGCTTTCTCTCACTTTTATTAAAGCTCATTTCAACTGTGTCAGTACTGCAAAGAGTGAGAGGAATTTTTACTAGGTAGGGTTGAACCTTTTGGACATTTTCATCTTAATCATCAGACTACACCATTTTCTAATTGCTATTTCCCACCTTGTAATGTAAAGCAAACATCTAGCAAATAAAAAATGATTTGTTATCTATGTGTCTAATTCAGACACATTATCAGCAATATAGCCTCTATTATAATAAGAACAACTGCACCACACTGTGCTATATGTCATACTGGCTGAAGTGCTTCTTATTGTAAAGGCAAGAGTTGAAGATGCTTGTGCAACCAGGCAGTGTAAGCAATTAGTCTACATGGCTTCCTACAGAAACTCAGGTCTGGTTTAAAAAGAGCATAGAATCAGAGAATAATTTGGTTTGGAAGGGAACTTTAAGGATAATCTAGGCCCAATCATCCTGCCATGAGTAGGGATATCTTTCATTAACTGAGTGCATCACTAAGTAATGTTCAAGGTTGTACTCAAGTAAAGAGAACATTATATTGTATTGGCACACCACTACTACCAAGAGAGAAAAATGAAAAAATTGTATATAAAGTATTTTATAATTTTATCACTATCCATGGTGATAAGGTTGAGTTAATGTGATTAAGTGATAAGATTAAGGTGAGTAACCCAATTACATTTTCTACTAGTGTGGCACTGATGTCTATGGCTGTATCATCTTGGGTCGGTATGGTTTAGAGCTCTTCACTTTGAGTTGGTGTTAGCTGAAGGTAAATCAGAAGCTTCTACATCAGGCATCCTTGGGCTTGACCAGTGTAAATATGTGTTCATGTAGTTTATTTAACTAAAATAACAATTTCCTAAGGTAGGTAAAAAGGAAGAATGTGAGGAGTAATTTTCTGTCTGCAGAGGAAAGACCCGTAATGATCCATGAGCTACTTTTAAGGACTCTATCAAAGCTGCTGGTGAAAAGCAAGTTCATACAGACTGCATGTATTTTGCCAAGGTGGCAACTTCTGGTAGCAGTAGTGGTCTCTCTGAATGGCCTCTTCAAGAAGGTTGGGCTACCCTGTGCTGGACACAGCTGGTTCTACAATTAATCCACTGCTGGACACAACTGAGCCCATCAGCAAAATGTGTGACAAAACATATTTAACAAAGGGAGAAAATGCCTGAAAGGCAGAGATGGAGGGTCAAAAAAGTCCCAAGAGCAACAAAACAGAAAAAAAATCCAACAAGTAAACCCCCAAAATCCAAACAAACAAAAAAATCAACCAACAAACCAAAACAGAATGGCGGACATCTGGGATCACCTAAGTCAGAGATGAAGGAAGGAAGAAGAGCTGTTCTATGGTTCCATGGTGGAAAAATATTTCCTGCATAATGTGAAGGACCCATTCTGGAGCAGGGAAAAGAATAAGAAGGAAGGAACAGCAAAGAGGAACTGCTGTGTACTGGCCATACAACACTCCCTTGAGTTACTTAGAGGAGCAGGTGAAGGTGTCTGCAGTGAAGGAGTAAAATTAAGCATGGAGAAGGGAGATGGCAGCTGTTTTGATGTTTGTCTTTCATTTCCAGATAATAGAGATCTCTTTTAATTTGCAACAAATTATTTTCCTCACATCAAATCTGTTACATCAACAGTAGTTAATAAGCAATGTCTCTGAGCACACCAACTTTTTCATCTTCTTGTATCCTCCTGTTGTGCTGCAGAGGACGGATCAGTGAGTGGCTGTGCAGGCATTTAACTGTTAATAGATACTTACGTACCATGCACATCTACCTGCACACATATATATCTAACTCTCAACTGCAAAACTTCTATAAAGGTATAAGTTCACTTTGGAAACATTTTAGGTATCTTCAAGTCAAAAAAGGCCCTTCCATACCATTTAAGTAGTAACGAGAAATGCTTTAAGCCTATTTTTTCAAAACTTAGCCATCTTTTGTTCTTAGAAAATGTTAGAGCTCCACAAACCTTGTTTCTTGTGTCTATTGTAGTGAATTTTCTGTCAGAGGCAATTAGTTATTATCCTGCTGGAAAGATAGTCTGTTCTAACAATAATATTCCCTCATTTGCTGCAGGGAAGCTTTAATTCCTCTTACACTGCATGAGGTTCCTTAACTTCTACTGTGGCACTTCTGTTTGACTTTTGGCATGGGTAGTAGAAATGTTCAGGTGTTCCTCTCCTATTCAGCTTCTTGCCTGACATGCAGGGCTTTTTTCTCATCTGCACTCATATTCAGCCAAGATCCTTTTCTGTCATCCCCTTCACAGTAAAACAACATTAAAAAAAAAATCTCTAATTTGCATTTAAAGCTTAGTTGTAGTTCAGCATATAATAATACACCAAAATTCTAATTTTATCATTATTGAATGATCTCTTTGTGTCGTATAGTTTTATTCTGAACTCTGGATTACACTTAATTTATAGATGCTTCCTTCTTCTTAACCAAAGTATTTTGATAATTAAGCTCTGTGTATGCATTTTAATTTTAAAAAGTGTTGTTATCCATCAAATAGAAAAATCCCAAGCCACATAATGTGTAAAGAAAAATTTCTCACCTCTATCTTTAAGTCTATCAAAAGTGATTCTTATCATCTCATTAACTGGTAATTTATTTTGGATTATTAGTTAGCATTTGATAAATTCACTACGCACACACACATATATATATGTATATGTATGTTTATGTATATGTGTATGTGTATATGTATATGTATATTTGTACATGTATATACAGATATATATAAATATACACTTCAGACAGTTGTTATAAACCATCCATCATATGTTCACAGCTGTAATTCTGATTAAAGTTAAAATGAACTGGGATAGTAGGATATTAGGAAATCCAAAAACCTGCCAACAAACTGTTGTTGGGAACATAACTCATTGATTCATCAAAGAGGTATTTTTCTCTTATGAACAAGAATTAGCCACGTGCCTCAGACTTATACCTGAGACCATTACTGCTGAAACCATAGCTTCTTTTAGCTGATGATGAAACACTAAAACACATTATATGACCTAGAACACAACCATCCTTGAAAATAATTAGGCTATATCTTTCTAAAATGCTTAAAACATGCATCTATATCCCAATGTAGTTCTTTTCAGATAAATAAAAGTTGGGCCTCCAGAAACACTGATGCAATTAGATGTTTCTAAAAATATCCTAAGACGTGAAAATGACATCTTGTGTACATGTTGTCATTGCCTGTATATTCTGTTGATTTCCATTAGACTAACAAAATTGATATTCATGTGGTAATCAAAACTAATCTTGGGAATATATTCTTTAAAAATTCATTTTACCTTGATTTTCATCAAAGAATTGCATTCTTATATATTTTCTAGCCTAAACAATTTCTACTGTATGATGAGTTATACACTAAGAATGCCTGTGTCTTTTCACCATCTCAAAAGAGAGAGGGGAGATTTGGAGTTATGGAGTTTGTCTTCCCAAATCAAGATTACTTGTGATGGAACCTAACTTTCTTGGAGACAGCTGAACAGTGCACATCTATAGGAACAGGTGAATTAAGTCCTTGTTTTGCTTTTCTTGAGAATGCAGCTTTTGCTTTAACTGTTGACCTGTCTTTATCTCAGCCCATGGATTTTCTAGTTTATATTCTTCTGATTCTTCCCAGTTCTGGTGGTGGAGGAGTGAACAAGCAACTATGTGGTACTTGGTTGCTGGTTGGGGTTAAATCTTAATAGCTATAAAGCTATTTAATCTCTAAATTAGATTCAGCAGAGAGATATGGAATTTCTATCCTTAGACATTTTCCAATGATGTGGTCCTAAGCAACCTATTCATCGCTTTGGGTTGAGGACTGAACTAAATGACCATAAAAGGGCCTTTTCAAACCAAGCCTATATAAGCCTATGAGCATTTCAGTGTCTATCTATCTATCTATCTATCTATCTATCTATCTATCTATCTATCTATCTATCTATCTATCTACATTATTAAAAAAAACATCCATAAACTATTGGGGAAATTTTGCAAAAAAACAGGCAAACATTTGCTGAAATAAGATGTTGCATGCATGCTATAACCAAAAGTTAGTCTTTTATTTTAGGGCCTAAGCTTTGTAGACTGCAGCTGTGTTATATAGACCGCAGTTTATAAAGGTAAGCAGTGAGCTCTTTGGAAATTAACACAGAGCCAGCAACATATGCCAAGAATCTTGAGCTGATTGTTGTGGTTTGGAGGTTTCTGTGCCTAGCAACGTTTTGCAAAGAATATCTATATCCTCTGAGGGTGCTAGAAACAGGGTGATTACTTATTGGTTTTGAAAATGTTAATTTTAGTTAAATTCAGATTTCCAGTTATTTCTTCTTGATATGAATAGCATCCAGTGTCCAAGCTGGTAAGTAATTGAGGCTTTGGGAGTTGGACTGCTCTTGTGCTAATTAAAATCTAATCATTATCATGAGAACAAACACCTACCGAGAATTTTAAACTGTAACTCCTAAAGAACCCCTCTCAAAGTTTGCATGCATGCACATTCTCTATTAAGTGTGAAGGCTACTTAATATGCTGAATATATTATATCTGTAATACTATATTTTCTTACAGGTTTATCCTCAGAAATGGTTTCAGTCTCAGTTCTATGCATAAAGCTGTGCAACCTTTTTACTTTTCTCATGGACTGAGGATACTTTTTCCCCATCCATCTCCTCAGAAAATGCTATATGGACATGATTCAGGCAGTGTTAAAAATATTTTAATTATCAGCCCTATCTTCAATAAAAACTTTTTTACATCTGAATATAATATCAACCCAAGCAAAATGAAGTGTTCTTGTATTTTACAAGAACATCATCTAGGAACCAAGTATGGATGTATTCATATATATATACACATATATATATATATGGATAATGTCGCACAAGACTGATTTATGCATCCAAGTAATTTATGCATCCAAGATGTGACTTCTTGTTTAGAAATAGAAAATATGCTTTAAGAAAAGTGCTTTTAGATACCTGGAGACTGTAAACACTCTTTCTGGAATTGAATCAACTGGAATATGCCATTCATTCTGTCTATTTGCCCTTGTGTGATTTTGGAACATTAAGCTCTTGCAGGCAATTAAAAAAAGAAATAAAATCAGGTCATGAAAAATACAAGGGAGCATATCAGTTCTGGTTCTGTTAAATAAAAATATTTTCCATGTTTTACTCCATCTGTAGATTTTAAGAATAAGCAAACTGTCATAAGGAATTTCATTTTTGATAAATTTCAGGGAAAAAGATAACAAGAGAATTTAAACACTGGACATTTCAAATTTTAAGGATAATGATGACAATTATTGTAGGTCTTTGAATAGTAAAACTTTCAAGGACTTTTCATTGCAATTCTTCTGAACAATTGTCTTAAAAAACACTCCCTGCACTAATTTTCAGGCTGAATTTGCTATCTTTTTGCTGTATATTAGCTGCACATGTTAACAGTAGCTGTAAATACCTAATCATGGACACAGGACAGGTGATAATTATAAACAGGAAGTTTCCAGTGTCCTACTGCCATAACTTTCTGGTACTAAAAGTGCTTAAACCCCATCAAAAGTTAAAACTGATAATAACTTCTACCCCTTTGTTTGCAAATTCAGAGAAATTTTCATGAAGTGGGTATGACAAAAAATAGTTCCTCAAAGGAACTGATGTGTAAAAGAAAACTTCCTGCAGTGCTAAGATGCTACATTTTGATGCAGGGTTATTTAGTTCAGTCATTTAAAAATTAAAGTTTATAATTTTGGGTAGGTCTTTGAGTCATGCTATCAGATAAATGAAACTAGTTTTAAGTGGAATGTAGAGGCAGGTCAATGTTATGAAACCAACTTCTATCAAACAAGTAAAAGAGAGGAAGAGAGTACTTTAGAGAAAACAATTATTTTGGGGTTGAATTCTGATACTGAGTTTAGGTACTGTTTAGAATACCTGACAATATGAAAGAAGGTAACACAGGACTTGGGTTTTGCCCAATTTTGTTGAAGAAGAGGCCATGAAAGCCTGTTTATCAAAAGCAAAAGTAAAAGCTATGGGTAAATTTGACCTCCATGGGAGAGATTTCTATCTTAACAAAACAGAAATTTGACAGGCCAAATTTAGTCCAGCTAGCCAGTTCCCTTGGGGAAGTTCTACCAAAATGGAAGATGTTTTTCTCTCTTCTGTACAAGAGCTTACATTTAACTCATAAAAAGCAGAATAGGAAGGAGACAATATCAAAAGGGAGAAATTCTAAGTCACTTGAGCCAGTGAAATTTTTGGGCTGTAGAGGGAACCACTCAAGCACAAACTCAGAGAGTTTCAGTCAGAACAGTGTGTTTACAAGAAGGAAAAGTGAAATTATCATACAGCTCATGAGAATATTAACTCATAATAGGGTGTTTTAAGGGGACTTTGGAGCTATGCAAAACTTCTTAAATGTATTAGGAAATTTTTTCACATATGCAATAAAAGAGAGCAAAAGCTGGACTATGAAGAAGCAAGTGCGAGAAAATGGGGAGGAGGGAGGACAGTGTGCCAGTCACATATAAGCTGTGTTTCAGTATAATTCTTTGGTCAAGACCTGCATTTAATTGTTGCACTCTGTCCTATCCTCTTGATAAATTCTATTTCATGTGTGATGCAATCTGTGTGTGTTTGGTGATCTGGTAATGCAGTTTACACTGGACTAGTTGAGTTGGAAAAGAAGGAAATCAAAACAATGAAAGGCTCAGGATCAGAGCTGGATACTGGATTAAAGAAAAGGCTTAGCATCTGGACATGAACTGTGAATGTTGCCTTAAGGCCTGGTCTGGGGTCTCAGGGACTCATGTTTGTAAATCTTTAGAATGAGTGTATACAAACGTACCAGCCTGCAAACTTCAAGCCTGATCAACCAGACCCAAGGAAGAGCATGGGCCCATTTGTGTTCTTCAGGTTTAGGTGAGTGCTGTTAGACTGATGTGGCTCTCAGTAAAGGCCTTGTTCTCTTACTTGTGATGATCCTACTTGTGTTGGCCTGACATGTTTCTCTTGTGTACATGTGTTTGCATAGTTTGAATACACGCTCAGCCGCACAACTGAGCTGGAAATGGGGAAAAGCAGCAGCAACACCCAGCAAAGCTGTGAGGAAAAGTCCCCTGGGTTCATCTTCCTTTCACAGTTGAGATTTTTATTGTTGCAATTGTTCAGCTGTACTCAGAACTGACAGAATCTTTTTTCCTTGCCACCTGCACCTCTGTACCTGACATCACTCATACTGAAGCAGGTCTGTGAGCATTTCTGTTGGATTTTGCAGCAATGCCTTTCAAATTTCCTGGTGCTTTAAGCATTTCTTTTTTAATCTTGCTTCAAAGTACATGGCATATCTCTGAAGTCCTGGAATCATTCAAATCTGAAACACTCTGGGGTTTCTGAGTCACACTGTGTAATTTGAAGCATTTGAATCACCTGGGAAGATCTGGGATGTATTTATTAATTATCTTCTTATAGGGCCAAAAATATACATAGAGATCTACAGCCAAAATTAAAGGCATAATCCTTTCCCTCCACACTCCTCGGAAACTAGGTGACTGATCATAGTAAGTGGCAATAAGTGTCAGTGAACATCCAAGGACAGCTGTGTTCTCAAACTCTCTGGACCAGGTTTTAACAACAGGTAGAACATTTTCCTGCAAGGGAATTTTGAACTCTCCGATTAAATTCATGCCTGAATTTTGAATGCTTAGGTGAATCAGACTTCTGAATCTTTTAAATTCAGGACCCTTATTGCTTAAGGGATATGAAGTCTTCAATCAACTTTTACAGGAAAAAAATTCTCCATCACTCTGTGCCAACAGCACATGTCTGATAAATACTCTTCCTCTCCCTCATTACTATTAGAACTTTATATTGGAAAATAATTTACTGAAGGGTCCTCAGCAAAACTTTAGTCCATATGTGTTGGAGGTAGGGCCTAGTTCTACAATCTCAGGTCTTTCATGCTGTTTGGTTCCATATGAAATGGACTTCCCACTCCAGCTCCTTCCTCTTCCATTTACTTTTCTGTTTCTAATTCTTGCTTAGATATTGTCTATCATCATTTCTGGAAATGAAGGAGCATGCTCTCCCTACCTACATGTTCATATAGAAAAAATAATTCATGAAATTGCAACTTGTTTCCAGACTTCCCTCAATTTTTCTGTTCATGGAGTGGTTTCTCTTTCTTATCCCCCTGGCTAAATATGAACTGATGTCCTATTTTTATATAATTTCTCTCATTTTATGCTCTGTTTTTCAAATCTTCTATCCAATAAAAAATTGATAGAAAGTCCAAACTTGATAAGAGACTTGTAATGTTTGCTGTCTTCTTTACTACTATCAGTTAATTCAAGATAGTTTAATGTATGTAGTAGTAGACCTGAATGGAACTAAAATATATTCCCTACTTTTCCCAAAAACTACTTCTTGTAGTTAAATCCCTTTGACAGTAGGACACCATCCAAGATTAGGCAGACAAAAGAAATCAGTGCATGAAATTGTAGCAAAAATACAACTACAGAAAAGATTTTACCATATTTTCCTTCTACTGTAAAATTCTCAGTTTATGCCAATTCTTATATTAGATACCAAAGAGTGTAAGGATAGATAAAGTATCTTGACATAAGCTTGTACTAAAAATAAAGAGGTCAATAGTTTGATTAGTGTTCTATATTCTATGATAATATGTATGCATTGTTTAACAGTCAGTTTAACACTGTTAAAATTATTTTATTCCTTTCCTAACTGTAAAATCCTACCAGCTAGAAAACACCAGAATAATATGTGCTGTATTAAGTATCAATTGGATTAAAAAACAATGCTGTTCTTTTGTTTTTTTTTTTTCCAGTTGGCAAATAGCATTTCCAGGGATTATTCCCCTGGAAATAAAAGCATAGCGCCACATACGAGGTGTCATTTGGATTCTGATAGGTCGAATATTAACTTTTGACTTATGTGATAAGAAATGCCTCTTGTTATGACTGGTCATATTTTAGTAGCATGCTAAAGCCTGGCTTTGAATTAGGGTTGTAACCTGGCTTATCTTATTGTTCTGATAATTAATTGCAGGACCAGGTAATCGATACACAATTCATTGCCAGTGCCAAACTGTGCCATAAAGCTCAGGAAGCTGGCACTAAAAATACTGCTTGAAGGGTTTGGTTCCTTCTGCTGTTCAAGTTGGTGACAAAAATCCTATTGATCTAAAAAAGAACAGAATTTGGTCCTAACTGTTGGATGTTGTGCCTGTGATTGAGGCTCCTTTAATGAAAATTGACATGTCTTAGTCTGACAAATTATTTTCATTATGGGCACTAGGATTGCTTCATGACCTAAGGCGTTCATGACTCTAAACTGTTCTTGGCATTTTAAAAAATAATTATTTTAAGCCTATCCTGTCTCTTATTACATTTTTGGTACTTAGCTTCTCATGCTTCAGTACAAAGCCTGAAAACATGAACTAGTATAGCGTAGGGCAAGGGAGGTGCACAGAAGCTGAGTAATAGAGCACAGCAATTTTTTGTTGGTTCCTAAGTACAGTGTCTGCAGTTGAAATATCAAAGGGTAAATTCAGGACTCTGTTTAGGTTGGGATACTCCCACTAGTTTTGGTGCAAGGGTGCAACATAAAGCAGAACAACCTATAAAAAAAATAAATACTAGGCACAGGTGTTTTTTCTCCCCCTAACTTTAATTAAAAGTATTGGGATTTTTTTTAACCATGAGCTGCTTTTACTTCCTATAAAAGATAGGATGCTGCCGGTCAGAGTGTCCTCCACAACTTTGCTCTTCTTTACCAGGTTATTGTAGAGTTTATGTTTACAACTTGTTTTTTACAAGATATGACCTTCTTCAGTGTTCATGATATTCAGAAACTCACTCATGCCATAGCATAGATAGTATTTGTGTAATCAATCCTCTCAGCTGCACTGTATAAAGCTGCCAATGCAGAAAATATGGCATCTCAGACTAAAGGAATATATGAAAATTCCTTGATCTCCACTTCAGCTGGCAAATGTAATAACATTTAAGGGTAGAGAAAATGGTAAAAGAAGGAGAATAAGAGCAGGATTTTCCTGTTGAAAAATTATTAAAAGGGAGAAAAGAAATAGAGGGTAAAAGGACCAGACTACCTGCATTAACATGTATTAACAAGGAAGAATCATTTAGTTAATTAAAAAAAATGCTGGGTCTTCTAATGAATATATAAGATATCTTAAAGGAATAGTGAAGGGATGGAAAGGTTGATATTTTCTCCTATCTTTAATCATTTTTATTTCTAATGTACATAAAGATATTTTGATATGATATAGATGGACTGTCTGAGGGAGGAGTTAATTACCAGTTTCTGTGGTAATTTTATTTGTGACAACTATGTAATTTTTTACCAAATTTGGATTCTACCCTAACAGTGGTATCACCTAGGTGTTATCACCTGAATAATCTTATTCATACTGTAGCAGCAGACAAATCAATTATGGATTCTCCCTCCACCCTCATCTCTGTTAGTCATATTTGAAGTTTTGCACTGTGCATTCCGTTTATTTGCTGCTGGCCTAATAATCCCCTGCATGCTGGGAAAACCTTTGTTCTCTGACAGAAGTAATAAAGCCGTCTGCTCGATTCCCTCTTGTGAGACATGGAGTGCTCCTATTTTATTTAATCTGGTGGTATGTAGCCTTTTCAAAGTAAGTACTTCACAGAGACTGAATGGGAAATGACATCTCAGTGACTGGCTTGTGTGACAAAAAAAAAAAAAAAAAAATTGCCCTTCAAGATAAAAAACCAATGACTCTTAATTTCGTATTTCTCCTCTCCTCAAGAAAGCTGCATGAGAAACTTGGGTCAAATGGGTTTTAGCTCACATTTCTGCTGGAGCATGTGTCTTCCTGTGGAAGTGCTTCAGCTGTTCCCACTCTTCATTCACTCATTCCCACTGAATGGCAGCATACAGAAAATGAAGAGATCTAAATGCCAGCAGGAGGTTGGCCGCTTTCTTCCAGGCATGTCCTGAGCCCAGTCACCCAGAACAACTTGTGATCCCTGGACAAAGACGCTCACAGCAGGTGGCCATATCAAGAAATTTTCCTCCTGGAATTAGATATTATTCCAGGAATCACTACTGAGTCAAACATAATGCCCCGTCCTGCTGGGTCAAGTAGGATTTCATTTCAATTTCTTTACACAACGATGCGTTTCATCTTGTCTGTATACAATGACAGTGCTCAGGCATGAAATAAATTGAAGTGCTTGAAAGGCAGAATTATCCCTTGAACCTGCAGCATTCCCGACCCCCAAAACATATATTGTCAAGTGAGTTCCAGATAAGCAGGATCTTCACCGAGTGTTTGTGCTGCTTGGCTTCCTTTAATCATACTCCCTTTTGTAAAAGGGATTTTCGAGGGGAAAGATAAATCATTGCTGAGGAAAAAGGTCATTTTCAAAAGGCTTTAAGAGCTTCATTTCATGTGGCTTTTCAAGGTGAAACAGGTAATTCAGTGCAGTGAAAATCTTTTGTATTCAACTTAATTCACAGTTCACACTACGAAGAAAACAGCAACAAAATAAGCTTGAATAAAATTCTTCATTAAAACTGTTTCTATAGGTGTGTGAGCCACATTTTGTTGTTTGCTAATACATTGGCCTGAATATTGAAAAATAAATTTATGACTAATACTGAGCTGTCTATTCTGGCTTTAAATCATCTGTGCCTCCAATATTGGACCATTTTCTTCCTGTAGTACAAAAGGCATCAATCATTTCTTCTGGGACCCACTTTTGAAACACATCTACTGAATATACTGATACTGAGACATCCAGGCACATCCAGGCATATTGGCATCCTGCTTACAACCAGAGGGAGACTCATATTTTTAGGATAGGGTAGCAAATATTTTGCAGTGTTTCACAGATAATGAGCCTGCCCTAGGTATAAGGACTTTTTTCTTTGTTTCTTTCAGACTATAAGTGTAGATCTTACAGATCCCTGGTCAGAGGTCAAATATCTATCTTGCTTTAAGATATCTGTGCTTTGCTTTTAAACCTCAAGATATGAGGTCAGTGCAAGAATGGCCAGCTTAGTATACATAATTTGGGTTAGTAGACTCAGTCATGATCCTTCCAGCTATAATGAATACATTTCTCTTTGTTTTCTCATTTTTCTTACTGAGCTGAATAACCTCTAAAGTGTGGCTGCACATTTCACTGGGAACAATTGTGGAAAATGTTCATTAATGTTAATTGAATAATTTGTGACAGTAAATAATGACCCTGACTGAGAAAGTCTTCTTTCATAATGAGGACAAATAATTTTTAAACATGCATATGTATCAATAATACAATACACAGAAATGGATTTTCTTTTACTTTCTTGTTTTTCCCACACATAAAAAAATATTGATTAAAATACCTTCAGCTCTAAAACAGAGCATGTACCTGCCCCAAACTATCTTAGAGACTGAAGATACCCATATTTTAGGAGAAATAAGTAGAAATGCTGATAAAAATGAAATTTATTTAGTGATATTACTTCATTCCTTTTTTCCTCTTTCAGCGAAATACCAACCCTAAGGAAATGCAACCAATATCACAGATAGAATATACCTGATGAGGGATCCCATGAAGAAATCATGTTCCAAAACTCATTTTCTTGTCCCTATCACATCTATTTGTTAAACAAAAGATAATAGTCCTGCCTGCAAACCCTTCTTCTTAGTGAAATATAGTTGCTTGTTAAGAAGTATCTCAAAGAGATTGTGCACATGGGATGAGTCATGCTTATGAACTGTGGCAAAGTACATAATGTATGTATGAATCTAGTTCAAATTTTTAATATATTGCATCTCTCCAAACCACAAGCCAGTGCCCAATCAGTGCGCTTTAGCAGCTGGAGAAGATATAAATATATACTATTTATACAATAATAATTGAAAGAACGACTTAGTTTAGAAGAGAGAATCACTGCCTTCAAAAATAATTAATATATTCACCTTTTGTAAACAATTTAATAATAATAATAGTAACAATAACAACAACAACAAAGCATTTCTATTCAGCACAATTATTTTTATGCTATTCTGGTGGCTGCAAGAAGCCATATCAGCCTTGGAAAGAGTTCTTCCTCAGTATGTCCTTGAATGTGGATAAACCTGGCCTAGAATATAAGAGGTAATCAGGGTAGAAAATAATAAATATGGGAGAGTGAAGATGTGGGTTAAAAAAATTATTATTAGGAGCAAAGCAACTTATGAAGTAGTTGTCTTTCTGGCTACTCTAATGTAAGATTACTAAAATTTTTTCTCAATTCTTTGCATGGGCACAGAATACCATTTCAGTAATCTTGTCCATTGGCTATGGAAGTGAGTAAAAATAAGTTTAGCAAGGAGATAAAATATTGTGGTGATGTTGTCTTATATCTAAGTCTTGCCAACACAAACATTTCCCTATAATCAGTCTCAGAAAGCTAATGACCCTATTGTTTCAGAAGACAGGAAAGAAAATGAGAGGACAATTTGTTTTCACTCTGCAAGAATTGCAAGCAATCATGAAAATGATGACACAGTTAATTTTGTTGCTTATAAAAATATATGCATTGTTTTTGTCTAATTTTCTTAAGATTTCAAACAATTCCACTAAAAAAAAAAATAAAATCTAAACAAAGGACCTTCCATGGTGAGGAAGTGAATTCTTATAAATGTTTAGTCCAAAACTTAATATTCCTCCTTCTTCTTTTCTTCTGATTGCTAATTCAATGCTTATTCTGAATTGCAGCCCGAATGCACAAAAAATATTATTTCATGATTGTGGTCTAGTTTATAATTTTTATACTTCATGAGAGAATGCTACCAGTCAGCATTGTTTGCTAACATATATTTCAAGTTTTAAAATTGACAAGAAAATGCTGTTTTCATATACATATACATATATATATATATATGTTTATAATGAGCAATCAAGACAAATATAGGTAAAATCATTTAAATCCCAATGAATCCACACACATTATGTTATGGAAAAAGTATTCTTTCTTATTCTGACTAAATTGATTTTTTTTTCCAGGATTAGTTAATTGAAAGAAACAAAGATACCTGTCAGTCATTTTATAAATCAATTTTCTTGGCTTGCAGCATTTACATCAATAACTACGTGTTTCACGGCAGGAGTTTATAAGAGCATTTATCACGTTTACATTAGTGATAAGCTCAAACACACACACACATATCATAGTCATTTCCTTTAGATGTGTTCTTATCTGAAGACTAACTGGTAGTTTTGTTGCTGACTCTGGTGTTGAAGTGGTTCTAGGAATACCAGATGAGCAATTATAGCTCATATCATATCATATAGTTATGATAAGCCTAATCTTTATTTAAAACAAAACAAAACAAAAAAAAACCACAACTGTAAAATAGTATCATATTTACTGTACTGAGTCCAGTTTATGAACTCTTCTGTGTGAGCACATAAAATACATAAACATGTCTTTGTATTACATAGTCTTTATTTTCACACTGATTTTACGTAAGTGAATTGGCAAGTTGCATAAATGTGCATTTTCTTGAATGTGTATAGAGAGGGTTCCCCTCCACTTTTTCTTCATAGACACCTTAGCTTTTCCTGTTGGGAAGTCTATTAATCTCCCAGGGGAAACTCTTCCTGGGGAATGAAGTTTCTATTCTCATCAGGAATTTATAAACCTGAATCTTTGGGTGCTTTGTTTCCCACTTGTGCAAGCAGCAAGCCTGATACCATAGCATATCAGGACAGGGAGCACAAATTGAAGTTGGAGTTATTCTGCTCCCACACAGCAGCCCTTGGTGGAGGGATGTCAACCAGCTAAAATGAGCAAGGGCAACCACTGCATCTTCCTGGAATTTTCTAATTAGCACTTCACATAACTTACAGTTTCTTCAATGCCAACTCAGCATTAGCATGTACATCCATAGCCACCCTCAACTGAAACTGTCTCACTGTCTCCCAAACAAACTGAATTTCTTCTGCAATACTGAGCTAATTGACAAATTTTAATATTATAGGGTTTTTTCAGTATTATGGGTTTATTAAAAAAATCCAGTTCCTGTCCAAAATGCTGCAATCCCTGCATTTTCAAATTAAGAGTGCAACAAACAAGAATGACTTTAAATGTTTTATATATTTGACTTGTAGAGTTTTTCAGTTTGTTCAGATGAAGAAGGTAAAACTCATCAAATCACTGCAGAGTTTGTTTTTCCTTTGCTCTCAGTCCTCCTGTAGAGCCTTATGCTTTGGAGTCATAGGAATATTGTTCAAGTGCTTATTTATTCAGTGTCCATAAAATGAAAATTTAAGATATCTCTGCAGGTGAATTACTGTAGATAGTGACATTATTGTATTATCTTGAGCAAATCTTTTCATTCTCCCTCCTTTTTCTATGCCTATATTTGTGACTGTGGGAAAGGGAAGCAGGGTTCTGTGTGAAATTGTGTGTTCTCACTCCCTGCTGACAGTGAAGATTCTGTTCTTTTAGAAGGAAAATGTGCTTTGTTTAGCCATTAATTCAAGGCCATATTTTGCTATTTCTATTTTTATAGTTTACTTTTATACAACTCATTTGATTCTGACAGGCACTGTACACATACAAAAGGAAAAGACAGACCATGTCTTAAAGAATTCATGTCCTTAAGATAATAAAAGCCTCAGCAGATAAAAGGACGAAAAAAAGAGGCAAGATTAATGATTAATGATTGATACAATAAACAGTCATTTCTTCATGTCAGTTCCAGGACAATGCTTTTAATGCTCACACAAGGACCAGCAATGACTTCCAGTATTTAGATATGGAAAAGTCTCTCTCTTACCTGGAGAAGAAGGGAAGAGAGCAATGAATAAAAGATGTAAAAGTAGATTCCAGGAACTGATGGTCAAAGAAGATCTTTTACGGGAATACCAAGAAAAACTACCAATAAATACCACCCAGTCATCAAAATAAAAAATTGAATTGAGTAGTATATCACATAAGAGAAAATACTTTAATTTATGAAAAAAAACATTAAACACCATTCAAAATCCAGTCACAAACGAAAAACATATTTCATTTGAAGTTGTTTTATATAAGGTTAGTAATTAGTATTTAAGGAAAAAGAATATTCTGACATTTCTTCCATTTATAGGAAGGATTTTTGGAAAAAATTATGATTTCTTTACTTAGAAGTCTCATCCCTAAATATGGGAGTTATTGTGTTTCAAAAGTGTTCTTCAGCTAAGGAAAACAGGAGCTACATAACAACTAAAAGGATCAGTGGTGTAGCATATACTAAATTTAGGGATATAGTCTTTCTTAATTTTAGAAATTAATGTAAGAAGTTACTCCAAAAACACTGAAATATATATTTAAAGCTGATTCATTAATTTTCTTGTTGTTACTGATATACCAGTAGTACTTATAATCTACCAAACATCTACCACCAAATACTTATAAGTTCTGAGTGCAGTATTCAGAACCGTACTCCTTCTAGTTCTGTAAGAACATGTTATTAGATAGTAAATTAATTGTAACAAGCATTTTTAATTATAATGACCTTTTCAAATTGATCTGTAAGTGTTGTTTCACAAAAACAAAATGATGGCATCAGTAAAAAGCCATTAGATGTTTCTTTTGATTAGAGGCTTTTAAGGTGAATCATAATTTTAAAAATGCTCTCATTATTGCAGAGTATCAACACCAATATAACTTTATTTTCCATGGTTCTTTTGTGAAAACCCTGTGTATATCTAGTAATGCCTGAGGGAGTCATGCTGGGTCTTTAAGAGGGACTTATATTGAAACTGTTTTTAAATTTTTTTTCAGATGATCATGATGTGAAATAAGAAATACTTGTGACACATGAATCGAAGCAAGTCCTGGTGGTGGTTGCTTTCTAGAAAGATGCAAAATCAGGAGACTGGAGCAAAATCAGTGAGGAATTGGCTTGGTCCTGTTTCAATTCTAGCAGTAGAATTCATGGTAATAAACTGTACCATCATTTGACATATAAGACATAATTTTCAAAATACAGAGCTATGTAGTTGGATTTAAAACATAAGTTTTAAATGAAGTAGACAAGAAAAGAAAGCCAGTGACCGCATAGTACCATTCTTATTCTCTGCAAAATAAATGTCAAGGGAACAAGAGTGGTTTTCTGCTTGTTTAATCCAACACCTGTAAATACAGAAAGACTCATTAGTTGTAGATGAGAAATGGTGGTGAGATTAAACTTTCTATGGTCACCAAAATTCTAATCAACAAAAACAAGCGTGATTATTGCTACTTGTCCAGAAGATGCAAAATATTTGCTGTCAGGCAGCAGATGTATTTTTTCAACAAATTAGATGGTCTGAGATATATTTTTATGGGTCTCTTACATGGAGAAATGAAGAAAGATATGTTTTCACTAACTTACAGAATATGTTTCTTACAAGTAGATAGAATATATCCCTGTAAAATGGATTAGCTACTGAGATGTCTTACAGACATGGGGATGTTAACAGTGAGCAAGAGGCAATATTATCATTTAATATCAGGCAATACTGTGTAGCAGCAAAAATTTCAAGTAAAAAGAACCTCATTATGAAAAAAAAATTCAAAGATCAGTTTCAGATACCTGAAATTTACTTAGAAGATAATTATTTTGCATTGGGGAAAACATACTCTGATGTTTCAGCTGAGTAATAAAGCATGTGTAGAAAGACAAAAATAGTAAAGCAATGCAAAGACTTCAAGATAGATTGGATTATGGGAACAATCCTGTCTCCATGTCTTCCATTTGAACAAGTCACTTGGGAAAAATCCTTTGTACAGAGATATGCAGTTCTACATTTGGGAGGTTGATGTATGCACTCATATTGTCAATAATGACAAAAATCCCTTTCCCTTGTGGTCAGAAATCTCCAAAGAGGCTTCACAGAAGAGATATACTTTGATTTTTTACAAAATTATATGGTGTGGACTTCTGGCCTCCAATGTATGTCTTTTAAATTATGCCTGTGAGAGAGGAAAAAAAATAGAAATGCCTATTAAAATAAACAAGTAAGATCTCTGAAGGTTATTGATAATTTAGCTAAACATCTTTCAGATATTGTTTAGTAATAATTGTCTTGTGTTCTGAACTAATGGTCTAGTCCTAGAGCATTTCTGTTCATTTATGCATACAGAATTTAAAAACTCTAAAATTAAGAACAAGGAGCAGTTGCTATAAACCAGAAGTACTTGTTGGGGTGCAGTAATTATCTAATGTCAAAAGTATTATATATTATGCTTTCTTAAACTTTCCTTTCAAGGGTAAAGGTTCTACTTTTTGACATAATATAGTGTCAAGTCACAAATATAAAAAAATAGTTATGGAATTAGAGAATACTAGAGAATTAATGGCAAAACCAAAACCCATAATGGTGTACCCTTGAATCCATTTCTTTTCCACAGAAATATGACACATTCTAATTTTTTTTTTTTGTATTTCAGAAATTATAGCATTAAACATAGTGTTTTGATTTTGTGACAAGTCACATTATATCTATATAACGTAATTTCAAATATAATTGATCAGTTTAAGAAATGTGATTTCTTTTGTATGTTTGAATTTTGTTGCCTGGTCATTTAATTAAATATTATCTAGCTCTTGTAGGGAAAAAACCAGATTTTCCACTCATCTTCTCCTAAAAATTCATGATTATATAGGATTATATGTTTATTTTTATAGGACTATGTTTATTTGTGTCCTATTTTCCAAGGCAGTCTTTACATTTCCATAGCTGTAAGCATCTTTTTCATCTTTCTGTGTATCTTTCCTAGATCTTTCAGAGGTGAATGAAGCAATTCAAAGCACAAAGCTTCTTAGAAAGGAGTATGATGACCTGAACGATTTTGTCTATTAGATCTATTCCCAATTCCTTTTTTAACCAGTTACACATGTGAAAGTGGGCAAGGTGACTTGGTAATTGAAATTAGTACATGGATGATATTCTTCTTTTGCATTAACAAATGTTCACAGCAATAACAAGAGTCAAAGTCACTCTTTGAGAGCACTACCACACCTCAGATCAAGCTGGAATTACATGGCTGATGCTCACATTCAGTGAAGAGATAGAGCCAAAACATAAATTTGGAATACAGATTTATCACTACTAACTTTAAAAATGTGTATGATAGCTTTCATTTGAATTACTGTCAAATATCTCAAAGCTTTCGCTGAGTCTCAGGTGCAGTAAAGTCTTAAATATATGTCTAAAATTAGAAATCGAGGGAAACATTGCCTTCAATGGCCAAGGTTCTGAAAAGGCTTATGGGGAGGGATCTTTCCCTAGACTAATTAGTAATTGGACCAGAAATGGGTTTTGCACTTGAAAGTCTCTCTTTCTTTCCCTGACTGTATCATTTGGTTTATCAAAATACATTACTTCACTTTGCATAGCTTGCTTAACTTATAACTTAAAGATGTCAGTAATTCTGGTGGAATCAGTAAAGATATTTACATTTCAAATGCATATAGTCATGCACTGTCAGTGAATTTTCATCTAAATTATGCCTGACTCTAAAGCAGAAAGTCAACAGCAGCCCTGTAAAGTGGACATCACCTCTCTTCTATATAATTATTTAAAAATGCAATACCTGCATGTCAGGGCATAATTTCCACATTGTGATTGCAGGCAAAGCAGATTTATAAAGCCAAAAGGCAGTAGACATGCTTTATGTAGCCCCAAATTGTCAAGCAAATGCAGTCTCCTTTTTCATGGTCCAACTTCTCCTAAAGACAGAAGACACCTTGTGAATCAGAATTGTGTTTGCTTTGCAGTGATGGAGCTTGCCTCAGACACGCTTCCTTGAAGCAGGCTTGAGTTGAACTGATGTTACTGGCTTCTCACACTTACGAGTGCCAAGGGGAAAAATAATTTAAAAGTTGTACATTTAAAAGTAGCATGCACCATTAAGCTGAGTCTACTGTTGTGGAGATGTGTGAATTGACTGATATATTGACACGGTGCTTAGTGCAGCAGAGCAGACCTGCACGTGGCTTGGGAGTCGAATAGGGAGGGGGAGGAGAGCTATTTGTTTTGTTATGTCAAACTATTCTGCTGTCTCTGAAAGGAAACTCATTTTAGGATAATGGAAGAACAGGCATAGAAACTCAAACAGTAGTTGCTGGATCTTAAAAGACACCCACATGTAATTTATTTCCTTCCTTTTTTAACAGACTGTTATGCATTAAAGTGTCCATAGTGTTATTAAACTCGTGTATTCAGAATATTATAAAAGAAACTGAAGCATTTTCAAGCTGACAGGCACCTGTACTGAGAACAGCCAGTGTTTCTTTTATTAATCCCAAAGATGCTGTCTTATGGCTCCAATTTTTTCTTCATTTTAAGAAAAGCATCTCTTCATTGTCTATGTTTACAGGAATCTCATTGTATCTATATTCTCATTAGGTTTATTTTGTCATTAAGAATGCCAAAGGAAAGATATTTCACATTTTAATTGGTGAGTTCGAGTTTTTCAATGTCAGTTTTATTTGACATCATGTTATCTGTAGTCCTTGATCAACCCTTCATGTGGAAGCCTTTCCTAGATTTTTAGTGATGTTGATCAGATGTGGGAACTGCATAAATGAGCCTCTTTTTCCTTAGCTATTGTGACTGTTTTTGAGGCAGCTAAAGCCTAAACTAGGTTAAAATTGCTACATGATATCAGTCTGTTGAGTGAACCAACTGATTCCATATTGTAGTATTTGCACTGAATGTAAATATATTGGAACCATCTTTCTACCCCTGGACTATACAGAGAAATATTGTTTGAAAACCCAATAGGCAGAAAAACACCTGAGAAATATAACAGGGAAAGAAGTTTGCACTGTAAATATTATACTATACTGCCAAAAAATAATTAAACAGAAATTATCAACTCCTTAACATAATAAAAAGAGCATTGAGTATTCTATGGAGCAAAGAGGTATTTTTGGCATCTGGCTACAGCTTCTCTATAGACCTACTATATAAAATTAGTACCAGTTCAGGAGTGCTTGCCAAAAACATTGTGTTAGAATAATGTTGGAAATTCATTGTTGTTGCTATTGTTGTTAATAATATTATCAGCATTATTTTTTTAAAAAAAGGTTTATTTGTAATGTATCAGAGATAAAATCAGGAAAAAGAAGTTGTATGCTAGAGGTGGCTCCCTAAGGCTTGATTGTTACTATTCACTTATACTTTTAGACTGAGAAATTTTTGTTGGGAAATTGGAATTGTCTCATAAAAATGGAAAAGTTTCTAAAGAAATAATGTGAATGACTGATGTTGTGCACAGATTGTCCCATTCTTCCTTCTGTCCTCTCTCTTTGATTTCTTATTATTTCCTTTTACAATAGGTGACCAAATAATATGGTGTCCATGAGGAGAATGTCAACAATTACTGGAAATAAGAGAATCCTTTCTCTTCATTGAGTGTTGCAATTAATCTCAACAGAAGAATGCAGTGAATCATACATTAAATGGCTCAGTATGTTAGATAAAAACTGGGCAGTTACTAAAAAGAATAACAACATAGGAAATGAGACTGGGGCAAATAAATAGCAGAAGAATTTAAACAGGAGCTGCCACTCTGATTTGGCATTAAAAATATAATATAACATGAAATGGATGGCAATTTCATGCCAGAAATGAACTGGATATTGTCTTTATTTTGGGCCAGCTGATCCAAATGTAAACCAATCTTTTTGAAAAGCTAAATACATAAAAGAGTATTTAACTCACAACTGAAATCTATACCAAGGTTTAGATGTCTTCCCTTTAATGGAAAAATGATTGCAAAAGATATTGTGGAGCACTATTTGACACTGAGGTCATGCTACTCACATACATTACACACAAGAAAGGACTCTTTATGCTTACTTATTAGAAAAGAGTTGTAGTTACACTTCAACTGATTAAAGTATTCTTTTAAAAATGCACTTTTGCCTATCAAAATGGTTTCAATAAGGCCAGAGTGACATAGTGTCACACAACTGTAATTCAAACTTGTTGTCACTGAGGCAATAAAAAGCAAGTACTTTTTTTTCCCTTTTATATTTAATTATTTACTTATCTATTTATTTATTTATTTATTTTTGGTGTGTGTGTGTTAAGCAGATTTACTCTTTAACTGTGAAGCTTCAGTGGATGATTATGACATCAAAACGTGACAGATAGTGATTATGTACTGCAGGGGGAAAAGATGGATAAATACAGACATTTAATTCCCTTAGCTTAAGGAGACATTATTCCTGGTTAGTAGGAAAAATAAGTATTCCTCCTCTATTTTCTTTAGGCAAAATCAGGTACAGATTCAACCAACTTGCCCTGTCTAGTCTAAAAGTTTACACATTAAAAATTTTAATTGTAAGTTTGTTTCCTTTCTTTAAGCAAAATTCCAATAAGTATTTTCTTTTTTTTTTTTTCTTTACTTGGAGCCTTACAACAGGCAGCTTGTTGCTCTCCATTCCAAAGAGCTTGTTCATAATTTTGCCTAGGCATGGCCTTCCTTGCCACTGCAGAAAAGGCATAAGACTATAAAATCAATTTTAAAAGGAACATACTGGATACAGTATCCAAGGAATGTAAGTAATTTAACAACAATTTAAGAACTTTAGGCTTCCTCTGAAATTTGGAATTACTTTTTCTATATAGTTCTAAAAAAGGAGAAGATAATACACAAAACTTGATGCAAGAAACACAAGATTTGATACAGTTACCACTAAAGTTCCAGGAAAGATTTTTTGTTAGATTAGGATTTTGTTGCAAATATAACAACTCCATCATTCTGATGTTTAACCTATATTAACAAAATGTTTCAGTTTGATTTTGAGTTGCACAAAATAAGCAGAAGAAAAAATTGCTGTCAGTCCTTAAAAGGAGACACAGACAGTATCACAGATTAAATTAAAAACACTTTTTGTCTTTAGTTCAGAAAAATTTATTCTATTAAAGGCAGGAAAGGAGATCGATGGGGTCAGTGAGGGGGTTGTGGATTTAGTTACTGTGGGGGGTGGGAAAGACATCAGAATAAACCTTTTGATCTAGAGCCAGTATATATCAATTAAGTTGCAGACTTCAAGCACATGCTCTTTAATAAAGAATTTTTAAGGGATAAAAAGCAAAACAGTAAATCCATTAATGTTGCTATTTCTTTAAAATCCTGCACTTAATATTATCCCTGGTTTCTTCTTACACATAATGCTACAAATACAATAGCTGATGAGGGGTCTTTTTTTAACCTTGCTACTGAATGCATTTTTATGAAGAGAAAAGGGTTCATAAAAAACTTTTTTTTGTGAGGAAAATATGAGTAGATGACATGAGGACAGGAAAACAGGGACATAACTTAAGAGTTAAAGCTGAAATTGCTGAAACTGTCTCTTGTGTGCTGAGATTTGCGTTGTTGTGTTAGAAAGCAAAAAGAGAGGGGAAGTTTCCAGTAATACGTCGATGTCGAGATGCTGGGAGAAAATCCTGCCTCCACAGAAATCAATGGCATACAGCTATTGATTGCCATGAAACCTAGTTTTCATCTAAGTTTTTGCCAGCTAGCAATGATGTGCCCAGCTCAAACACTAGACATTGAATCATTCTTCAAGATATATTCTGATTTTAGTTTAAAACTCCTTGTTGATGAAAGCCTTTTCTTCTGCTCCTAGAAAACATCTATATTAAGTTTTTAACTTATCGGCCTGCAAAATGTGTCTGGTCATGCAGTTCTTGTAGGTTTTCAATTTTTCTTCTCCTCTTCCTTCTCTTCAACCTTATTTCCCCTCCTGGCTGAAATCTTGAGGTATGGTCCTGCAGTGACATAAATAAGAAAAAACCCCACAACATTCCAAATGAAATAAAATCCAAATCCAAACTGTAATTTTTTATTATACAACACAGTGTATCCCAGAATTAGACTGCCATTCCATGCAGCTGGAAATCCTTTGAGCACTGAGCACTGCTTTTTTTCTAGCAATGTTATGAACATCTGTTTTATGCACTTTGCAGTGGTTCAGAGTGAACATCCAACACTCCTTGAGAAATGTGTTTCAATACTGCCGGCAAAATACACCAACACAGGGGGTTTTTTTTGTTAAACAAAGAGCACAGAAACGTCTAATACATAATCCGCTTTTATACCTCACCTAGAACAGACACCCTCCAAAGGACCAACTCAGAAGCAAACTCTAAAGCCCTGCCTGCATTGCCTGTGATCTTCACTGGGCTGATTGCACGAATTTACTGCACAAATCACACTGTCATGTAGGAATCTGAATTAAGAATTTGAATCCCTATATATAGATGCCTGGAAGGCATTTATAGAAAAGTGTCATAATATGCATCTGATATTTTCCAAAGTACACTTTTGCCATCATTATATATTTAGGAAAGATTTTTTAGCTAATGGTTTCAGACATGTAAACATGTCAGTATCTTCTTCTAAAAAATCAGGACAGGAATAATAAATCAAAAAGCATTCAGGTAATAAAAGAGGAGAAGCTGTGAATTACTGCAATGAACTCTGAATGATATGCATGCATTAGGAAGACACCTCAGAAAGATTAGGGCATATAGCTCTGATTCTTTTTAATGTAGGTCTTTATATTAAAAAATAGGGTTTTAAGAGGAGAGAAAGAAGCACTGTTGCTTGTGTAATGTATTAAACTCATAACATCTTTCTTTCTTGCTTTGCTATCCCTTTTATTTTTTTTATAGTCTAGCTTCTAAAAATGTTAAGAAATTTGGCAGACCGCATGGAGTTCTGATTTTAAGAACACAAAACAGGAAGCTATCTTGAATGCTCCCTCTTGATCCATCTTTGTGCTGGCAGCACAATGCCTGTAAAATCCACCTGCTGGAAGTCGGGTGGTTTATGCAAAGGGATGTCATGGTAATTTGGAAACTGCTGAATACAGAGCGAAGCCTTTTCCTGCCCCCAAACCTGCCACACCAGTTTTTCTAGCTCATTACATGCCAAAACTTTTGATTGATGTGCTCACTTCAGTCATGGGTGATTTTAACTCCTATATTAAGTAGCTGCTGCTTCTACTCCATTATATTACCTGGTATGGGGCAAATCAGAGCTCAAGCTTGGCCTGTATTGGCTTGACCTAAAAGGCAGAGTAAGCCTTTGTTCAGTCTTGTGTAGGCAGCAAGCCAATATTTCAAAACAACTCAGACAATCACTCTCCCCTTTCTTAATTGTCAAGTCCTCTTGAAGATGGAGCTTTTAAGGACTACTACATAGCATTTTTTTGGGAGCCTTGAAGAGATAAGACAGTTGGTAGAGGTTTTCTAGACACAAACACAATTTTTTTCATTAAATTTAAGCAGAATATTAAGATCAGAACAGAATAGCTTGTGACTGCCTTGCACTATTGCCAGTGGGATGGAACACCTATTTTTCAGAGCTTTACTGCACAATTCTCTGGATAGGTTTGGTACTGAAAAGAGGCTGAACAGGAACATGGGGTGTTTTCTCAGAAAGAGCCTCTGCCTACAGTCCTATAGAAGTCAGGCTACATATAAAGAGGGAAATGACGACTTAAATAAGATTAATCTATCCCATAGCTCTTTAAAATGAACTTTATTGAAATAGACTGCTTAGGTTATCTATCTTCCAGAGAGAAAAATATCAGTCCTTCATGTTCATCTCATAATTAGTGTATAAAATGGGAGACATTTAAATGGCTGTGAAGGGCTGTGAACTGATATAGGTTATGTTTCTTGAATCTGATCTCCACCCTCAAGTTTAGGGCTATATTATCTAGATATAAATACCTAAAGATTTGAGAATGATACAGAATATAAGATTTTAGACTGCAAGCAGATTCTCCTTTGTTTAATTCTGTTTCAGATACCACTACTGGGAGGAAAGCTGCTAGTTTGAGATGTGGCTTGGCTTTAACAATAGGATAACTGAGAGGAAATAGTCCCCCTAAATAGCTCTTGGACTTCAATTTCTGTGTTAGGTATGCAATTTAAAGATCCACATAAAGCTATTTGGTGGAACGTTAAACATTCAAGCTCCTACCACTGCTTCACTGATTAAGTTCAAATGCATGTTTCAAATATAACTGTGTAGGTATTGCTGCTTGCTGACAAAGCACATTTATTCAGCTGGGCTGGTTATAAGTAATAAAGACAAAAATTACAAATGTGCATAGTCATGCCAGGACCATTTTGCACTTATTTGTGCAGCACAGGTCTAGACACTTAACACCTTCAAAATTATCTTTTGGATGGATTATTTAGGCGTTGTACAAACACTTAAGATTAAAACCACGGTATAGTCCAACAGAAGGAGTAGGATTCGTTTAACTAAATAGACAGAAATATTGATATCTGAATTCTTGAGCTAATTAGGAAGATATATTTGAGCTAGTTTTTTAATCCTCAGAAATAAACAGGTTCTTTCTGAGACTAGTGAATCTCATTCTAAAATAGTCAACTAATACACACCAAGATACGTACTTTCTACAATGACTGATTACCTCTGTTTGGAAGAAAGGAAGACCACTGTGTACAGCTTGGAGTATTTTTCCATTCTGCTGATGCCCAGAGTCAGATATGATGAATCCCTTCCAAAGATCTTTTAAACCTGATGCTGGAACTGGCAACCTAGGGGTTTAGGTTTTTTACTTCAGTGTCGTAGAAAATTGGAATCTGCCGGCTGAAGTTACTTCCCAGGGCTCATTCTACTCCTGTCTTAAAGTTTATTGTCTTTGCAGTGGGGCGGTTGACCTAAACTGTTATACTAAACTGGCTTTGATTTCTGTTCACAGAACTGCATATAATAATTTAAAATAGGTCACAGAGGTTCTCTTTGAGGAAAAGGGACAATTAAGAAGTAATTAAAGGACTTCTTTTTGTCTTGATATATGTTTGAAGAACTGTGGAATTCACCATCTTAGGGACCTGCAGAGGTCACAGACTGTAACATATTAAAACAGGGAGTACACTATGACACAAATGCCTGCTACCCACTAAACATGAGGGTTGACACAAGCTTCAAAAACATATGTAGTCCTATATTTTAGTACAGAACAAGAGGAATACCTTCAGACATGGATTTAAATAAATTCTCAAGAAACACATTCTCTTCTTTTCTTATTTTTCAGGGCTCCATGACATAGCCTCAAGTTTTACCAAGATAACAACAATTTTTAAGAGTCTAAATCACATTGCACCTATTTTTGCGGCTATAATGTGAAAATAATAAGTGAGAGAAACATCTTCAGTGTGCTGTATTCCCCTTCTGACACTTTTTAAATTTTTCAGCCTTTGTATTGAAGTGGGCTGTTTTCATCTGGCATGATTTTTTCACCCATGTCAAATAGATGACCATTTAGTAGCAGACTACAATAATTTGATAGCCAAAAGTAAAAAAAAATGAAACTGATGTCTTTATTTTAGAATTCTGGAAGATAAGAATGGACACATAATTTCATTAATTTTTTTTTAATATTTATGTATATGAGCTATAAAATTTTAATATGATATGCAAAATAAAGCACAAGAAAATGCATTCCAGTAAATGCACACACAAGGAAATTTTAAAAGGTCTAACACTGCCTTTTAACTCTGGAAAAGTCACTGTGTAGAAATAGCCATTGCTTTCATATAAGAATTTAAGTTTGAAGGCAATGTTAATTTTCCTGTGACTTAGAAATCTTGAATCACTTCTTGAAATGCCACTACCAGTAACACAGTAGTAGGTAACACAGTAGCAAGAGATATTATTTTAAACTCTTTTATTTAAAGAGTTTTTTTGTTTTGTTTTGGGTTTTTTTTTGTTTGTTTGTTTTTTTCCTGAGCTTTAAACTCACAGATCATCAATGTACCCCTTGAGGATTCTTTTTTCTCCTGTCACATCTTAACTTTTACATGTTCAATTTTGTTGCCTGATTAAATCATTCTGCAAATCCTGTTTCAAGTGCCTTTCTTCATAGAGTTTCAAAGCTGGATGTAAATACATCATACCTGTAAAAAGAATAAAAATCTAATACAGTTATGTATACACTCCGGAGTTCTTCTGAACTTCAGGCATGGTCTATGATTTTTGGCAGGTATGTGTATGGCCTTTTCTGCTCTTTAGCTCTGAAGTGCCATCATAATTATTTTTTTTTAATAGTGTATATTCAGATTAAGAAACTCCTTTTATTTCATTTTATTGCACAGGGTTTTTATATGTGAAAAGCTGCGGTGATACTCTAATTCTGGGTTTAAATCAGGTTTGGTCCAATTTAATACATGGGCACATCTATACTAGAAACACTCTACCATTATAGAAATACCAATACAGTAAATCAGCAAAGTGCTCCTAATGGAGTCATTATCAAACTGAACCTTTGTATCAATGTAATAAATTCACTGTCTTGAAGCAAATCAACCCCAAGAACATTTTCTTTTGTTGGTAAAACACAGTCTGTACCAGGGTTTATATTAGCTCAGATGTGTGAGTTTAAGTTCACTTTCCACAGCTTGGCTCTTCAAACTGTAACAAAGTCTTAAGGTGTAGACATAGTCGAAGTTAATTGGGAACCAGCTTGGAGGAAATGGTTTAAACTTCAATAAACCAATGTGACATTGTAGTGGATTAAAAAGTGGTTTAAATTTTATGTAAATGTGAGGAAAATGTCTTGTTTGTATATGCAATCTTTGCACAGTCTGTTGTCCCCTTACTAATTCTCCCAGTTCTATCTTGAAATTTATTTTACCCAAGCTCAGATATCAGCTTTCCTTCAAGTATAGCCTTCACATATAAGCAAATGTGTGTCAAGCAATTTAGGAATATGCCTGAAAGAAATATGATTTTCCCTCCTGAATCAATCAATCCTCTCTTCTTCCTATACTACCTATACAATTCTTATAAATGATACCTTCACAATTCTGCTGGGAGGTTAAGTAAGTGAAATGTTAATGCAGTTCTCGTGTGAGAGAAAATACATGTAGATTCCCAGTGCTCTGTAATCATAATGCCTCAAGATCATATTCATATCCTTGAAATGCTGGCTCTATATTACAGAGTATATTTCTTTTAAAAGATTTAAAGCAAACAAAAAAGGAAGGAAACAGGTAGAATCAATGAAGTTGTGAGGGAACCAATATAATTAATTCACTACAATTGGAACCTTGCAAAGGATTTACAAACAAAGGGGTGGGATTGCAATTAACATGTTCTCTTGTCCCTGAGCAAGCCTCCCCTTTGATCTTTGCAGATGACAGAAGATGTATCTTAGGAATTAGAATGTAGTGCAGGCATCAGCTGTGATTGATGGAGGGGTATCAGGGCTGAGTGAGAGGAAACTCTTCAGGCAAGCAGGCATGTGCCACTGTATTTATTGCACTGCCCCTCCTCCCAGTTCTTTCCTGAAAGGAACCTTTTCACCTAGGTTTAGCTTGTCATTAGCAAGGGCACTACACAGAGGTGTTTTTGTTTTTTAGTTATAGTCTCTGGAAGCTGTGTTCTGTCAGGTGCTCCTTTCTTTTGACCTACTTAAGATTGCAGCTTTGCCTTTAATAAGAGCACAGTGCCCTTTTCACAGGTTGATAGTCATGAGTATAGATACACCCTGGGAAAAAAAAAATATAATGTAGATATAAAATATCGAGGATTTAGGTTCCTACCTCTAACCTGAAACAAGACAGAGCATAAATATTTTCTTTAGTTATATAAATAAAATACCTCAAATGCCTGAAATTTTTAGCTAGGCTTTGCACAGGCTCATTTAGCCCATTTTTTGCCTATTAATATTAGTACTAGTGCATAGAGTATTTAACACAAAAAAGAATTCTTGTTAAAATCTCAGTCAAAACAAATGTCTTCAGTAACCAGTTTTCTCAGTCCTCGAGCACAACAAATGAAACAATTCTCAGAAGCGTTGCAGGTGCTTGCATCAATTGCACCTCAGGGCCATTACTTAGTCTTTTTATATTTCCCCAAAATAATTTGCTAGTAATTTAAATTATGTTTAAAAGGCAATAAAGGTAATGTGTTCATGGCAGTGGCTGTTGCTTTGTGACTGACCACTTGAAGTCATTTACCTTCCAAAATTATAGTCAGATTAATGGCATTGTACCACAAAGGCTTCATGAGCTGGAGAAAAAAAGGCCTTTTGGTGTAAGTTCAGACACGATTCTTCTGCCACGCAGCCTATGCATGAAACTGTCTGATGCAGAAAAACCCAGTCCAGTGGAAGGAAATATGGAAGAGGACAATTCTGGAAGGAAAATTAAATGTTTGTTTTGCATATCAAATTCTTATTTTAGAGTTTTATATCATAAGAAACTCACTTATGATATTTGTGTAGGCTAGTTTAGTCATTCCGACAATAGGTGAGTCAAGAGAAAACATAAGCAAATGACTAATATTCATTATATCTGTAACTTGATTCTTACTCAAATAATCTTATGCTTTATTACATATTGTACTTTGTAGAATATTATAAAAACATGTTCTTACCTTAAATAATTTAAGTGATTTGTCATTTGAGATGTAAGAGAAGAATGAAATTAATTTTCTTATTTTGAGAGAGGAAGGAAAAAACCTTCCCGTTTTGCACAAAGTTGTCTAAGCAGTTTATGTAAGACCTGTAAAACTTCTACAAACCTAAAATAGCTTTTCTTAAGCAACTGTAGCTGAACAGGAAATGTAGCAATAAGCAAGAATCTATCAAACCAGTTAGAGCTTTTAAGAGTGGCACGTGTCTGTACTGCAAAGAGAGAATTCCCATGTAACAAAAGCAACTTTGTGGCATTAGTTCTTTCTGGGATTTTTCTTTCACTAACTAGTTTTTTATTAAAATCTACCAAACTTCAAGGAGGTATCTCTCGGGTGACATATTACAAGAGCATACAGCAGCCTTTTGTAGACTAAATATAATTAGGGTTAGCTGATTTCTAAGAGAATTAGAGGAAAAGCATCATGGAAAAAAAAAAAAAGGGGGAAAAAATGCCCCTGTATTTTAAAAGCTGTATTGAAAGCTGCATGTGCAAGTATACATAAAAGTTTTAATAAGTAATCACTAAGGATAGCAGATATATACCATACTGGTTAATTAAGTCATCATGGAAACAATGCTGCAGTAAGCAGTCATTAGTGGCTCTCAACAGATTCACCTCTCCTTTTCTCTCAATTGATTCTGCTAGATTTTTTATAACAGATGAGAAACAGCAGGAAAAATAATCTATCAAATCTAGATCAGGAATGACAGTTGTGTCTGAGTGTAGCATATTTCAGGACTTATTTAATCTGTTTAAAAAAAAAAAAAAAAGGGTTTAATTGGTGAGAAGTCAACAACACAAAAAATGTGATTTTTCTGTAGCCTTTCAGAATTTTGTTGAGGATTTCTCTCTTTCTGTCTATTTAAAGTGGTTGAAAGGCAGAAATATTTCTCATGGAACACCATTGTGGCTGATCCAAACATTTTCTGTTGAGGAATAAATATCCATATTCCTCCCCCTTCAAGTGTGTTATGTGATCATGGTTTGTAGCTGAATGAGATTATTCATGGAAATTAGAACAGTACATCTGACTTCATTTCATGCCACAGAAGAATTAAATGTCAAAACAAGGTCTTTTTAAGGAATATTAATATACAGGGGGTGGGTAGTAGAGTGTACATAAGTTTGACAAGGAGCACGTTCAAGCTTGACTAATATCAAGGAATAAATTTGCTCTTCTGTGAGTGTTTTGAACATCTGTGCTCCTAAAGTAGGTCCTGCTCAAGGTGTAATTTTTAAGGTTGAATGGGGAAGCTGTAAAGCTGCCGAACTTTAGAAAAGAAGAAACACAATCCTTGGTCTTCCAAACCCAGGCTGCACAGTAGTGTTGTCTCTCATCATCTGAGATTTGAGCAGTCTGATTAAGATTTCAGACCTGAGAGGGATGTATCATACAAGGAGAATTTCAGAATTTAAATAAATTTTAATAAGTGTAATTTGTTCTTAGAGAAAAAGTATTTTACCGTACACAAAGGGAATTTTAAAAAATACAACCAGCCAACCAACCAAACAAAAGAATCTAAACAAAAGCAAAGAGCGTTTCTTTACTCATGTCTTCAAATCACTTTTATCCAGCATGTGATTTTCAAGACTGCATGTCATTTTTCATTATTGATTTCTTGAGCATGTCACTTCCAATGGCAAGAACTGCTGATCTCACTTTCTGTCTCCCTCCTCTTCTCTTCTCCTCACCCCTCACACCACTTCCTTCTTTAATTTTGTATTTTGTTTGTGCCTGGATGGAGGGGCTGGTACTTCTATTTTCCCAGATGTCCAGATCTGGAGAGCTATGGCTGCGCAGTACAGTTTATTTCTCATTCCTGATTTAAATATCCTCCCAAGAAGAATCTGGAGATATAGGAGGATAGTATAGATCTGGGTCTTCTGGCATGCACACATGTGGTAGTAGTGACAAGACTGGATGTAATAGAGCATGCTTTTTCTGCCTGTGCCGCCTGAACACAGTTGCATTTTCTAGACTAGCAGACTTCTGGATTAATGAAGAAGAAATCTTTGCCTACTGATGTTAAAATTCTTTCTTTTCAAATCCATTTTTCCAGGAACAAGTTCCACATAGTTCTTCTTGATTTCAGTGCATTAATACACAGGGTTTTTATTATTTCTTTTGCAGATACAATGCCCTTATAAAACATTAATAACACACCTATATTAAAAAATTAACCAGGCCTAAGGACCAGAGAGTTTATGTAAATTATTATAAAAGTCTGAGTGTTTCTCTTCTTGGGTGAGTCATTCTTCATTCCATGCCCAGAATGCACAATAGATGGCATGACTGGGTCAACTCCTGTCAAGCAGTTTGGATGTCACTGCCCTAATTCAAGTGATAAAAAATTTAGCTTGATAGTTAAGCATCATACCAGGACAGGTCCTGTCAGAGACAGAAATAAATACCATCTACATCTTTTTACTTCGTACTTCAGAGGCAGTCATAGTGTTAACACTTGAGCCTTAGTACGTGCTAACCACCCATAGTGAAAAGAAAGGCTTTGGAGATTATGGAGAGAACCATTGTATTAGTATCAAGTAGAGACTTTGTTAGCTTTTGCCTTGGGTGGAGGCCACCATTGTTTCAAGTACTGATTAGATTTCCTATTGATTTCTTCATGAAAAGGCAGCCAAAAACCTCATCAGTTATACATTCTTGAGTGCCATCTACTGGCACCTTCTCTAATACAAGCACATGTACACATTTGCATGCGTGTTTACATATTTATATGTGCACATAGGCAGACACACATATCTGTGTATGCATGTATACATGTAAATGGGTCTATAAGTCAGGATTGCAATAACCAATTTGGAATGTGCATTCACCCATATAAGGACTCTCACCTCTTTGTTGCTGTGCTTAGGAATCAAAGCTAAGTTAAATTAGCAGAATTAATGAAGCAGGTATTCCTATGAGACAGTATCCTGTATTCCTAATCAATTCCATGCCCCCTCCCAAATGCACAGAACTCACAGATATGAGCTCCCAATCTTCCCAAACATTGTCCTAAGCTCTCGGAATGGACCGAGATATAATTGTTCTTTCCTCAGAGGGAACAATAAATTCTGTTCTTTACTCTGTCTCCAGAGTTCACAAAAGTTTTAGAACACACACATCTTTGAGCTACCTTTCCTTCTTCCTTCCTCCCAGACCTCACTGGAACTGATCACCGAGGACATAAAAGCTACCAGGTAGACCAGTATAAATGAAAAGACTGTAATCCCATTTCTCCTTTCATTTTAATTGCATTCATTTTCATGTAGCTCATTTTAATTAATTGGTTGCCCTAATAATCATTAAACACGGATTGACAGTTAAATAAATATATTATTTTTCTAGAAGGAGATTTAAAGGCTTTTTGGTTTTATTTGGAGTTTGGAGGTGAATCTTCATGCACTGAGAAATATACTGATGCCATTGGCATTCATATAAAAATGAACAGGTGAGAATGAGCACAGACTTGCTTTCAGGAGTTCAGACATGTCCCTTGTTCCTTTGGCATTGCTAGTGGCATTCTCAGAGATTAAGCACACAGTGTTAAGTTCTAGCCAGCAACCAAGCTCTTCACAAAACAATGCTAGAGAAATGGTAATTTTCTCAAATCTATATTAACAATTAATCTTTAACAATTATTTCTCTCCCAAGGAAAAATCTTATTCCTGTTTCTACCAGACAATTACAAATAAATATGAGAAAAAGACATCCACTCTACAGATCAGGTAGGATTTTAGAAGCTCCACACCTATGTTCTGTCCAGGTGATGCAGTGTAGCTATATACATTTACCACACATAAATTATAAACTATCAAGCCAATAACAGAGCAACAATCATTTATGCCTTTTATGTGTGGCCCCTGTCCTACTCCCTGTGTTTCCTGCTTCTATCAATAGAGGCCTGAAAAAAAAATCCCATTCATAATTTCATCTTTCAGAAGTAAATTTTAGTGATGAGCCTAGAGCTCAGGCAGTTACTAAATAGTTGTTGAAATAGCATTCAAAAAAATCCAAGCCCTTGTTGTTTATAACCGTTTGCTAAACTAGAAAGCAACAGCCTTGGTATAGAATCAAAATCTATTGCAATGTATCAAGATCTGGACTCAAATATTTTCATCCCTTTCTTTTTATTAATAAAAGAAAAAAAAATGCTTGCAACATGAAAAGAATAAATTTTGATCTGGAATTTTCAGACAAAAGAATAAGGAAGCAACCACTTGAAACTAAACTATGATCCTTTTGAAAAATAAGTTTACCCTCATGAACATGAGCAGTGCTAGCAAAGTTCTATGTAAAAAATAAACATTAATAAAGGCTGGAATTCTCATCTATATATAAATTAACATAAAACAAGGAAATATAATAAACAATGGAAATAAAAATCTAACTATATCAGCTTATACACATTTCCCCCCTTTCCATTTCTCTTTTAGTTTTATTTCTATTTTTAACCTCTATCTATTTCAAATTTTATGAAATCTCTGCTTTTCTACTTTTGAATTCATTGAGTGCTTTAACTTTTGGCTACTTCTAATGCCATGCTTAGGAATTTTATTTTCCTACAAGACATCTGTCTCATCTTCTGAAATATGTTACATTCCACATTTTCATTTCATTTTAAATTAGATCAAAACAGAGTAGAAATATAAACTAAAACCGCTGTGTTTTTCTGTTAGAACCTTTCTTTCCTTTTTTTATTTTTTCCCTATAGTTCAGGTTCTTTTCTTGCATCATTTAAATAGTCACAACTATAAACAAACAGTTAGAAAACAGGTACAAGTGGTTCTCTGTAAAGCTGAATTTATGTAAGATATATCCACTACACTAACCCTCCAAAACACCTAGTATTAATGATACTAGATGTCAGTGGAAACACAGCTATTGATTTTGATAAGCTTTGGATTAAGATGAAAAGAAACTGGAAGTTTTAATAGGTCATTTCTCATGGGGGATGGAATAAGATATTCACCCACTGCTGAATCATAAATAAAGAACAATATAGTGATTTATTGTTTAACTCTATCCTGCCTTGAAAATATAAGAGTTTTTTGTTGGTATTAGGTTTTGGAGCATAATGCATAAAAATCCACAATGGTACAAAGCCAATTCCATGCATTATATTTTTGAAAAGAAGGAAACTGTGAAGAAATTCTCACTTAGTAAATAAATGCTCATTAGTTTATCTCACAGCGTATTTTAACAATTTACATTTACTCTATAGTTGACTAGAGACAGCAAAGATGATTTCTGCTTGTTGTAACAGATTACCAACCCATGTAGGGAAATGAATCCTATTTTTCTATTACAGTTGATTATAGCACCTTATAGTTTTTTGAAATTTCAGTTTTTCAGATTGAAATTTTGTAGGTTGTTGTCTCTGAAAATTATGTTTATTAGTACTGTCATTATTGTTATTACTGGCTACTATTTTCTGTTTGAAGATCATTTATGCAAGAAGTTTGACAAGCTTTGAAGGATAACCGAGATAGAAGAAAGGAAGATACTGTTTTATTTAATGCATATATTCCTATTTTTAAGATTATTTAACAGCTTTAATGCTTCACATAAGGACAATAAAATTTAAATTTTCCACTGCATTGTATTTAGTACAAGTTTATTTGAATGTTCCCAGAAAAAAAAAATGGGGCAAAAATATGAGAACAAATAACAAAATATTAGACTGTGCTAAATATTATCTGAGACTGTAATTAGAGGAATTATGAATAACATTCTTGAAACCATGAATATATGCAAAGGCAAAGTTGAAGTTGTATGTGCTACAGATCAGACTGAAGACTTAGCACAGCCATTTAGGAAACAACATTGTACAAAGAATGAATCATTTGACCTGCAATAGAACTAATCCAAGCAAAAAATGAAAAGCAGCGTGCTACAATTTCAGCAAAAAAAGAGCTCAAGCTATTAGCAGAATGCATTTTCCACCTAATAATAAGGTACCATAAAGAATATGTGATGTAACACTTAATACTGCAACCTGATTTGTATTTTTACATCAGTTCTACAAAACAGAATAAAAATTTGGGGTATAGTTTGTACTTCTGGTCATACTTAAAACCCTCTCACTAGCATGTCGTCAATAGATGTCTTTTTAAATATTCCCAAATGATTTTTTTTAACCTTCTTTTCTTTCTTCTTCCCTTTTCTCCTTCTTCTTTTTTTTCCCCCCCTCAATTCAATTTGCACGTTGTCTTTGAAGTTTACTCTCTGCCTTTAATTACCTTTGATGGACTGGGAAGAGACTTTCCATGGAACAGTTCATAGATTTAGGCTAATATATCATAAATGAGAAATCTTCTCCTTGAAGCACCATTTTAAAGCACCATTTAAAACTGGAAGGACACATCACATTGACATACACTCAATAATAACATTTCACAGCTTTTAACTAAGCTGGTAGGCATGCTTTTTTTCTTCCTCTTTAATTTTTTTTTTCTCCTCTCAGAGACAGCTGCCTATTCCTGTTCATGCACAGTTTCTGCCAGTACTCTGATGTCTTTATTTAGGGAATTATAAAGAATTGCTTGGAGTCTTCTGCAGTTTGAAAAAACTTGCCATTGAAGGGGAGGAGGATAAAACTTATTCAAAAGACAGATGACAGCTTTTCATCTGGGGATCATACAGAAGGATGCTTCCCTCTATAAAAATAGATCCTGAAATGTTGTTTTCTCCTCATATTTTCAATGACCAATCATTCTTTAAAAGAAAGAATACCCTTAAAACTGTGAAGTCAGCTGAATCCTTCAGTTCTCATTCAGCCAAACTGATATTTTTTTACAATTATTACTATTTTACACAGTAAGGCATGTGGAATTGCCTCCTAAAAGAAACAGATTGTTCTCACAGCCACTCCTCCCATCCTTCAAGAAACAATACCAGTCTGAGCTAAATCAGCTTGCACTAATTTTGTTTCATAAAGAGACCATTTGAATTGTACTTGTTGACAGTATCTTTTTTTTTTTCTTGCACTAATTTTGTTTCATAAAGAGACCATTTGAATTGTACTTGTTGACAGTATCTTTTTTTTTT
>VXBI01011585.1:1703298-1732458 GCA_013397375.1 Toxostoma redivivum
AATTGTTCTTGTTGACAGTTTTTTTTTTTTTTTCTTGCACTAATTTTGTTTCATAAAGAGACCATTTGAATTGTATTTGTTGACAGTATCTTTTTTTTTTTTTTGTCTCTATCAGAAAACCAACAGAATACAGGAACATTGTGATCATTATTAAATAAACTGTCATCCTATTTAACTGAATGGAGTGATTTAAATGTCACTATAATGAGCTGTTTGGAGTTTATTTTTTAGATTATAATCTGTTAATTAACAATTAATGCGTGCTTTTAAGACATAGGCCACTGCAGGAGGTACTGGTGAGGCATTTTGCCTCAGCAGGAGTGCTAGGCAGTAGTTAACACAAAATAAGCAACCGGGACAGATCCTCAGCTGGTTAGGATTTAACTTTGTATTTTCTAGAGTACAAAAGAAACTAGACTTTCATATGGAAATAGGTCACGGAAGTGTCTTTCAGCAAGTGGGGAAAGGGTAGGGTTGTAGCTTGTGAGGGTACTAGGCAATTGTATTCCCTGGGGAAGGAAAAGAAGTGGTAATGCTGGAGTTTCATTAGCAATATAGACAAGTGGGGATGAACCACTTAGCTGACCTGCTGCTACCAATTATACCAAGTACTGAAGGATCACCGATCATGTCGTTTGCCAGAACAAGTGTTTCAAACATAAATAAAGAACAAAGCAAACAACACTTGTACTTACAGGTTGGCAGTAGGGGAGTTATAAAGATTATCACTCTTATTTACTTTCAGGTCTTATGAAGGATTGATGGCCTGGCTGAAGTAATTCTGTCACTGAAACATTCAGCTTCAATTGAGCTAGCTTGTTATGCAGAGATTTGAAACAAATATTCTGATATTTACTGAGTTAGCATAAAATTATTATTTTAGTCTAGTTATTACTGACCATGCCTTAGTGTGGATGCCATTGGTCTTTACAACACCAAAAGCTTTTCAATCCTCTACAGATAGAAACTGGAAATTTCAATTTAAAATAGATGCACATACCCCACTTCACTCCCCATACACATAAAAGATGGTTCTGCAGTTTTAGTAATTTTGTTCAAATTCTAAAAGCCAGAATGATTGAGAAAGATTTTCAGAATTTATTTTTGTAATTTAATGATTAAAACCAATGGCCATAGGTTCATAAGTTAATGTCAGATCTTTGGACTACACAGCTGGCTTTTTTTTTTTCATGTCACCCAGCTTGCACTTCAAATGTATTGCTTGTTTGTCCTGAAGAGTTAGAGGATAGAAAATATTATATATCCTTTATATATTATATATCAATTTTATAAATTGAGAGCTAGCAGACGTTGGAGCTATAATCCATTACAAAATGTGTAACTGTATGTAGAGGGATTGTTTAACACTATAGATAAATGTCTTTTTATACTGGTATGTTCATCAGCTAATTTTTCTTGCCCTTTTCTTCTTACACTAGTCCTTAGAGAAATATCAAGCTCAACTTAGTAAAAATTAGTATACTTGTTCCACAAAATCTCAGTATGGATTTTCAGATATACCTGACACTTGTAAAAATATTTCCTTTATGTGGTGCTCAAGTTTCCAGTCACCTGGATGATTTCCACACTGTGTCTACCTCTACACTGAGTTATGTGCCATCATGGACCCAGAATGGATAATCTGCATTTTGCCCTGTATTTTTTACACTGCTTGACTTATATATAAACATTTTCTTCAGTGAATTTGAGTTTCCTGATATTAAGTCCCTGTCTAAAGTCCTCATCTTATTCTAGGTTTTTTTTTCTGTTTCCTTGTCTAAAATAAATTTTTGAAATACAGTCGTAAGCAAATTGGTATAAACAAAAACAAGGTGTGATGAAGAAGTTCATTACAGAGGAAGGGGAAACTTGTTAGAAGGAAAAAAAACTTATCTGGGCTTAAAGGAAAAAAATGCAGAAAGAGAAGTAGACAAAGCAAGAGAAAAATATATGTTTGAGGTTATTTGGAATCATCATGGCTTATATTTAAATGGAGCCATTATCTATGCTAGCTGACACAGGACAGCTTGTGTTCACGCCACCAGAATCTCTACCTAACCAATGAGAACTTCTGGCCCACAGGAGCTACTGACCTGTCTCCAGGAAGCCTGGAGGAGAGAGTGCTGGTTGGCTTCAGCCAAAAGTGCTCAGGAATTGGGGCTAATAATGTGAGACCACAAGTGAACGAGTGTTTGTGTGATTTGAGTTCCTCTTGTGGAGCTGCAGGTACAGCTCTGCACCCTCTCTCACCTGTGCTGCTTTGAGGATGGAATTAGACCACCCCAGGTGCTTTTTGGTTGAGCTCATACATGCCTTCAAAACACTGCATAGGTACCAGCCTTAGCATCTTCACTAGTAAATGGAACATAAACACAGTGCCAAACTAGGCCGATGGGACATCTTCTGCATTTGCTATTCCCTCATATAAATTTAACTTTTTTCTTGAGAGAGAAAAAAATCCCATATTGTATCAGAAATAGCAATTACAATTATTGATTTTACAAAAAAAAAAGAAAAGAAAAAAAAAAGTTGTTATGTTTTTTATTATTATTATATGAAATTATTGGGTTTTTTCTTTTCCTTACCAGAAAGTCTACACTGAACACATGATTATTTCCAGCACTTTGCTTATCACAATGCAGTTTTCAGACAAATAAAATAACAATTTATCCTCCATTCACTACAAAGAGTAAATTCAGAGATAACAGTGGCCTGGGGATTTAGAAATTGTGCTAAATTCATATGGTAATGAACATCTGTGATGGCGTGATGACTCACTTGCTCTAAAGGATACAACCCTCAGGTTTCACTATTGTCTTTGAAAACTTGCAGGAAGTCCCACACGGAACACTGATGACAGACAACATGGGATGGTTTTAAGCAGACTCCCAGTAAGACAGAGGGCAGTGCTAGGCTATGTCCCAGCGTGATACAATGACTAATGTCTAAACATGGAAAATATCTCAATATTTTAATGTTTTAATGATGTCATAGAACACTAATGAAAATATAACTTAATGAATCACCCTGAGTGCTCTTGTAAGTTTTTGCTTGTTTTCTCCACTTGCTGAAGTGGCACAAATCAAGCCACCTGCTAGGAAATTCTCATCTGAATGGCTTAATTCCTTTCTTTTGCCTCTCCTCCCACTCCTTCCTTGACAGAAAAGAATTTTTTCAAGTGTGTTCTGAGAATTTCAGAGTATGTTTTCCAATTAACTGTGTTAAAACATTCAGCCAATCACACTGGACAATTTTCTTTTTAGAAATAGGAACACCTCCTCCTTAGGTTATTTTGTCACTGGGATTGCACCACTGCAGTTTAATTAGATCAAAGAGAGGAAAACACCAAAAAACAGTTTTAAAAGGGAAGTCACAAAAATTTGTTTTTCAGAGAGTTGTGGAAAATCCAGGAAAGGGTAAGATAATGCTGAAAATCCAAATGCAAGCTACTTCTCATAGTAGGAGAGGAAAGATATTGAGACACGAAAAGTATGTTGTAGGTGAAATCAGAAAAATTGTTTTCTGAAGCATTATCTCTGCCAAAAATATCCACACCCTTGGTAGGAAGGGAAAACTACCCGAAGTCCATGTAAAGGCAGCACATGCTGTGTTCAGACCATGGAAGCCTGTACTCACAGGGATGGGAATGTGAGCTGCCCACATGAGTAACAGGTAGCTGGACAACAGCATCAATGGACCAGCGCTTTGTTTAACCATCTTGACGTTCTGTAGGGGAACCTGACCACCATTAATCGTACTAAGAAATCTGCAACAAGATTTTTTGCATTAAAGTTCCATTTTTTTTTTCTTAAATAGGGTTAACTGTATCTCTTAAGCCTTATTAGTAGGAAAATGAAAAAAAAAAAAAATTCCTGAGGAGGACATGAGTTCATCACATGCTGCTTATGCTGCTTGGGAATTCATCTTTTTTCCCTCTTCAGCTATTCTACCTAGATGATTATTTTCAAGCATCTTTGCAGTAACTCACAGATAAAGAACTTATTATAGAGTTAGAATATGTGGAAGTACTCTATTGAAACGATGAGATGCTTGATTTTTGTAAACTTAAGGATAATTTACCTTATGACCTTCCTAAAGTGACATTTGGGTCAGAGTGGAAAAAGAGATTTAGAGACAATGCATTTTTGCACATATTTTTCATTACCACTGATTTTATCATGCATGTAAGTTTTTATTTTGTGACTGGTTATCCTGCTCCTACCAGAGTCTGTTGTTTCTAAAAACATAATCAAAAATAAATGAATTTATGGATTTATAACAAGAGTACTTGGGATATTTATAGTGAACAATTTTATTGCAGGGATCCCTACATTAAGGCTTAAGGGTTTATGTTTTATGTGATATCAAAGATCAGGAAGAAACCTAACTACAAATTCAGATTTTTCTATGCACTGTTGCTTTGTGCTCTTAGATTTTCTTTGTGTTGTCTTTCAACTGCCACAATAGGAGATAGTCTATCAACTTGTGTTTAGTCTATCCCAACAACTACTTTTTTCCCTAAGAATGCTGTAAAATCTATTTTAACTTCCAAGTGGTTTGGCCAAGCTTTAGGTCTCCTTTTCTGTCACTTAGCTCTCCTAAATCCTGTGTAGTTCAAATTCTTCTAAATTTTGTTGAAGGGATTATTTCTTTTAATTGTGATTATACAATGGATATTTAAAGATCTGTGTTCACTGTAAAATCATAGAAAAGTTTTAAGCCTAAATAAGATGTTGAATAATTAGAACTACTGAAGATTTGATTAAGAGTGTTCAGGGATTAGAAATGAGAATTAAAGGTGCTTATTTGGTCCAGGGGCAAATTCAAGGACTTTTTACATCTTTACAAGTAAAAATTCCCAGAACAACCCCACACGTACCAAACAAAACCAAATGAAACATGTTTTTCAAAGTGATTAAGAAATTTATTGGACTAAGGATTTCCTCTGGGAAGCCATCTAGATAAGCCACATAAAAACAATAGAATGCACTTTCTCAGCTCCACAGAGATGCCATTGTGTATCATGGGAGACATAAACTATGATTAGCTTCAGAGGGTCTTAAATGCCTGAACCGTTAAAGAAAAGTCTGAATGTGGACAGGGAGAAGTGGAGTAAGAGAAAACTTTGAGGAGAAAGAGAAAATCAGAAAGCAAAGGCTGAATTTTATTTCCCACCACAAATGTGGCCTGTTTATAGCGTGAGCAATTTTTTGTAAAAATTGTAAAATGTTTTGAGCAATCAGGAGTCCTCAATAATTTTTCTATTTTTCCCCAAAAAAGTTGTATTACAAAATGTGCTTTAAGAATACCTCCTTCATATAAATCAAACTTATTGGTTAATATCTCATTTATATCACATAAATATCACATTGATATCACATAAATACATTTGCAGTGAGTGAAAGTGGAATATTTTGTCCTGATAACCACAGACTAAAAATTAATGCTCTTAAACATGATAAGAACTTATTTTGGCTAAGCAATAACATATGCATATTTATATTTTAAAAAATGTATATATGTGCCTATCCATTTGCATATATGCACATATATATATCACTTTTTGGTGCAGCTTTGTGCAATTCTTTATCACAATATTAAGCCTTAGGATGATTGCATTATCCTTCATTTTCAGTAAATTACTAGAAGATATCACTGAAAGTGCAGAAGAAATCACAAATGTGTGAATCTTGAGAAATGTCTTCCAAAAATATCAGCACCATCTATGTTTTTAAAATAAAGTTTTATAAAAAGATTCTCTTCTGGAACCAGCTAATGTAACTTCAGAGATGCTAAGATATTTCTCCCAGACAAGGTTAGTTAAAATGCCTCAGCTGTCTCCTTCTAATTATGCATGTGGTTGCACCCATAAAAATGCTCATTTCCTAATAAAATCACAGGATATTCTGAACTGGAAGCTATCCACAAGGATCATCGAGTCCAGCTCTCAAGTGAAGAAATATGGGGATCAAAGCCAGAACACGGGGGTTGTTAGCACCACACTCCAACCAGCTACACTAATCTTAGGGTCAGAAACAGAACAAGAAGTGGTTCCAATAAAAAAAGTAATCCTCTGGCATGTCTGAGACAGTCAGGCTTCTAGCTGGAAAATGTGGCAGACCAAGTCTCTCTGTCATTTCACGTGCATAAATTTACCTGGGACTAACAGTCAATAGGACTTGACTACTTTGAAATTGTACCCTGCTCTTTCATGTTTTCTACATTTTCATATAAACTATTTTGTATTTCCTCATCAGTGTATGTTAAAAGCCTCCTGGATATGCGGTTGTAACTTTATAACAGTGAATGTTAAAAATAGCTCAGAAAATCAATTAATTTGCCTCAAGCAAGGCATCAATTTTACATATGAATAAAAAAAACAGTAAGTCATTCTGAGAACTGCCATTTCCCTAATACCACTATCTTTTTATCTTTCTTTTTTTTTCTTTTTTTCTTTTTTTTAATTTTTTTTTTATACCAGATTTGGGGGAAAAAAATATAAAAAAGAAAATGCTATAATTTTTATTAGAAAATAATCAATTTTGATTTGATCAAAAAGTGTTGCTCATATGAATATGCTAATATGCTACTATGAATGTAATTTGGGCATATTGAATTTTTCAAGCTAAATATTGAAATATGATTTATTTTCAAAGAATCAGTTCTAAATGAAAACTTGAAATAGTCAAGAGAAAATGCAGAAATGGAATATATTTCAATTTGCAATAAGTTTGAAGCTTTTTTAAAGTGTCACCAGAATATATTTCTTCCATTTTGATGATAGGAGTATTGTTCATTCTGTTAAAAAGCCATCACAAATGCAACATGGTTATAAGAAATATATTGCAAAAAAACTTTTTTAATTACAGTACAACTTTGATTAAACTGTCCAACTAGTTGTGATTTGATTTAACTGTATGAAGTATGGATCAAGCTTTTAAAGTCATGAGAACTCATCTCTGGTATGGTACTTTCTGTAGACATGTGGCTAGCACTGATTGATAATTGCCTTTGCATATAATTTTGAGAAAGTAGCTCGTCAGGAAACAAGAAATTATGATTTTTTTCAGTGATCTCCCAAAATGACATTGTAGATTCATAACATAGGGAAGATTTGCAGCATATATAGTCATTGCCCAAGTGCCTACACTCAAAACACAAAGATAACACCTCTTTGCTTTTTGCAGCCAACTGTGAAAGGAAAACAGTAAAGCAGTGTGAAGCAGAACAGTGACAGACCAGAGGGTACCAGAGATTGCTAAGAATGACTAATTATGCCTCATACATTCAAAGTGGGAATGACAGCATCACTGTGAGTGACAGAAGATACTAAAATTCCCTGGGGAAAGACAAAGTCTTAAGCGATGTCCCACAGACAGATTCAGAGATAATATGTGTCCCATGGTTTGAAATTAAAATTCAGGAGAATTTTATAATTCTAACTGAGAAGCTGAGCTTACCTGAAAATGAAAAAAGGATATATTGGACACTGTGGAAGGATCTTTAGGCAACATTTCAGGCCTGCATTTCTCAAAACCTGTAACTTTTATGAATGATTCATTATTTGTCATTATTACATCTAATGTTACTATTATTTCATCTAGTCTTTTCAAATACTAACCTTGTAACCATTTTCCCCTCTGAACTTCATCAGCTCATAAAATTGTATCTTGTACTCTTCTACATACTGAGAACTAGATGTTTATCACAAAAGATTTCAAACCATTCCTGATAGTTTTATAAAGCAATTATCACAGAGTTAGTATTTCTGTAAATGTATTACTGTATTTTCCCTGATAATTTAATTCTGACTGCATACAAGTGTTCTTCTTCATCTCCCGTGGAATCGGCTATTATGCATATGCAGTGACAGGTACATGCAGATGGGAAATTACAAGTGTTCTGTAATTTGCTTCTGTGTATTACTTCCTAAAGCATACAGTTTTGAATTTGCAAAATCTCTGAATGAATGAGGTGTTTTCTGTGTTTTTCACTCTGTGTGTGAAAAACACAGAGTGTTTTCTCCGAACACTGTAAGTTTTCTGTGAATTTTACTCTAGTTTTTTTCATGGCATAAACTATAAAATTGTGTTTTCAGTATGTCTAATGAAAGTTGTATACCTGATCTCAAGATGTAAAAGAAAAAAAAAAATAAAAAAGAGAGACTTTGACAACAGGCAAAATTAATAAATACAGGAGAAAAAGACCCCAGTGTATTAAACTGCAGGTATGTCTGGATCTTCAGCTAGTTTAAAATAAAATATTCCAATGCTCACTGGCTTTTAATTCACAAATCCATTTAGTATCAAAATTTATCTGGACTATTTGAGGCTCTGAAGCTTTTTAAAATGTTGTAATAGGGATTTGTATGAAACATCACATCTGTACTCCTCACCAGATCATAATAACGAGAACAAAAATAAGTTTAGGTATTTTGCAGAAACATAGAACTAGGGGCTTTTTCTGTTTTTTTTTAACAGATTTTTCCCACCATAAAAAGAATATATGCAATATAAATTTTATTTCAATTTTTTTTTTATTAACAACTGACTTTTCAGGTTTCATTTCCAATGAAATCCAGATGTGCAGGTCTACAACTTCATCCAAAGCCAAGCAGATGTACATTAGATCTAGTGCAGTCAAAATGTTTAAAGTAATGAGAAAAAAAGCAAATTTATGTAAGTTTTGTAACAGTTTGTTTAAATATTTAAATTTTTGTTTTAATATAATAGATACAATTCACATATTATTTCTGAATTCTAAACCAACTCATTAAAATACTTAAAACAGTTACTGGAGTCTTCCATCAATACAATTTACTTACTCACTAGCACATATTTAATTCTATATTATTTATTCCTTTGCTCATGGGTGGAGAAATTTAAATTAAGGACTATTTTTTTATTTTTCTAAATTAACATGACAATTGCAAAAGGATAAACTGCTCCATATGCAGGAATATATCATGCCATAGGGACACCTTTCTCCAAGTTCAAAGGGAGATTAATGCACTTGTTATGATGTAAATTACACTTCTAGCACTGACACGAAAGAATTGCTATAAAAAATATACTGCAAATACATATAACTTTGGCACCAGATAATAGTTATGTGTCATTAATTTAAAATGTATATGTTCCTCTCTAAAATCATCCAACAGGATACAAACATTTTTTCCCTATGTCTCTCTATTGGTGCCTCACAAAATGATCTACTGTTTCTCAGTTATGTGGAGAAATGTAACTCAGAAGTTCACATCTGTGAATTTAGAATACTGGGAAAAAAGTGTTGGGTAAAAAATTTAAAAGTTATTTTTTAATCTATTTTTTACCTTGCGATGTATTAATTTTTAGATATGTGAATTTTAATTATATGTGTGAGCACTTTTAATGGGTTTTCATTTTCCATAGAGATAAAACATATTTGATACTCAACGATTTTTAAAACAATTTGGAACCAAAAACACAGGGTTCCTTACATTTTATTTCTATTGATGAATTGATATTATATCCTCAGTTGATTTTTTTTCTTCTACTCTAAACAGAATTCATACTTCAAGCTGGGTAACCTATGACCCAAGGTATATGAGATCATACAGATTGAAGCTTGATGACAAACTGAATGGAATAAGTAATCTGAAAGTTACGCTGGAATGCAACTCATATCTAGACTATTTAGACAGAAATTTTTCATATTTGGTTTTCAGTATAAAGGAAAAGCCTGAGACATTAATAGAAAAGACACCTGAGTCTATGGGAAAGTCAAAAGTAGCAATAAGTAGAAAACCTCAAGGATGGTTAAGAAGCACTACTGAGGTTTGGAGAAAGAGTGAGACCTATGAATTCTAAGGAAGATAGTCTTTTAGACTTTCAGATTACTGAAAGACACAATGAATTGGTCTTCAGCATGAAAAATCCCAGGCATTCCAGTCTCAGAAAAGTGGTAGAAGGCAGGAAAAAGGAGTTTAGGAGGTGTACTCCACAGAGGTGGAGTACAGGACATCAAAGGTAGAGAAATTTTTCTTAACTTTACTGGATATCTTGGGACTGGAGGTTTGTGCCTAGGTCATTGGCTAAACTCTGGCAGGGTATTAATCAGCAGAAAAATAAATTTTCCTGGTGTGTGTGGATGGGTCTTTTAGCAAGGGCAGAACAAAGAGTTTGTTCTGGAATCCACAACAGCATCCATCATGTGACTGTTGCTGTGGTGCTGCACATGTACAGATTGCAAAAGAAGGAGTTTTAGGAATGAGTGCCTTCACAACCAGCCATGCCTACCCTCTCAGAGCTGTATTTACAAAACTACTGACCTGAAAAGTAGGTCCCTGACAACCAACACGTTCAGAGGAAATTCAGCTTGGCCAAATTGACTCAGGTTATAAGTGTTACGTTAAATGTAACACAATACTGAAAAAGAGCCAAAATGGCTCAGGAAATGTCTGCTTTAGATAGTGGCAGTGTAAATAGTTATACTGAAAGTAACAGAGAGCTATAGCACTGTATAAAGTTTTATTAGATTTAATCTCCCATTAAAGCTAGTTCCTTTGCTGTTCAGGAGTAAAGAATTATTTTATAAGCAGTGTGGATCAATATAAAATAGAAGCTTCTTTTCCAGACAGTCTGGTTCACATGAAAAACTTATAAGGGGAACAAGAAGAAACCCAGGATTCTAATTTTAATATTCAAAAGTGATCAATGTCCTTGCAACTGCAGATGATAACAGACTGGCTCAAAAATCCACAGTATTTTAGATATTGCCATGCTGAGCACTGTATCAAGGAGTGCCATAGGAGACTTGGCCCTGTCCTGCCTTGAGGTTGCAACTCCCCCAGTGCCATGCTGCAACAGTCCCAGGTCCAGGAGAAGGGTAGCCTGATCCTAGTTTTAGGGTTTAGGGCACTCAATTACACTCAGGAAAGACAAGTCTCCCCTCCTGGGATCCTGCCTGTTTTCTTTAATCTTTTATTCTATGCATTCATATTTCTGAAATCAAGGACCACATCTACACATGGAAGACTGAGCTGAACCCTTGGGTGGGCAAGGAAATTCCTTGGAAAACTGGGTAGCTTCAACTAGGTGCTGAAAACCAGATAGAGTGTGCTGCTTTAAGCAGGATAAACGTTCTTTCAGCGGTCTGTCTTCTTTCAAGTGAACATAATCTCACTCAGTACCTCATCAGGACCAAATCCCATTTACTATGATAACTTCACTTATCCTTAATTCTAGTTTTCAATGAAAGACGTGTCTTTTCCAATTTAAAAATATTTCCTTTAACTTATTTTCCAGACAACTTACCAAATTACCAAATTGTAACAAAAACATTTCAAAATTCTGTTCAGGATTTCAGTTATAGGCATCTAGATATTGTAACTGTGAGTCAGATATGAGATGAGTTCTGAGCTAAACATTCTTTTTATTTTGAAATAAACTCATAAATATATTCCAGTCTTTTTACAGAGAACTCCTGGGCTGAGATAATGGCAGTTTAATAGAGAAGGCAAAAGCTGAGCACACAAGCAGAGCAAAGCAAGGAATGAATTAATTGATTCCTATGGGCAGGCAGATGTTCAGCCATTCATGTTCAGGAGTGCAGGACCCCATCACACCTAATGGTGATTTGGGAAGATAAACACCATCCCTCCAAATACCCTCTCCTTCCTCCTTCTTTACTCCACTTTATGTGAGCATGATGTCCTATTATCTGGAATATCCCTTTGGCTAGTTGGGATCAAAAACATATCTGTATTATCAACCCTGTGTTCAGTACAAACTTAAAACACAACACTTAGACACTGTGAAGAAAATAAACCCCATTCAGAATCAGCACATATTATTTCAAGCTTGGCATTTTTACTGACTTCAAGCTCAAAACTATAGGATTTCTCCTTACAATCCTTTTAAGTACTGTTTTCCTCTCTTCCCAAACACTTGTAGAGTAACAATTATTAATTATATTTTGATAATGATCCCTTTTGTTTTAGTATTATAAGGATAGGATTATAACCACTTATAAAGGGTTATAAACATTTTTTTTTCTATATGATAAACCATATCAGTTAACTGAAAGACTAGGAGCAAAATTCTCTTTTAATTATTTTTTTAACATATCCTCTCAGAGAACAGATTTTATACCCTTAAGGTTCTGTAAAACATATCCTATGCCTGCATTCATACCTATGGAATACTTTGTTCTGACTAAGCTAATATAATAAAGGTACCCAAAGACAATACTTGTGGTTTTAAGGTCATAACATCCTTAAAGTTACAGCAGAAAGGATCTTGAATTTAGCAGTATTATCACTTTAAATTTTTAGGATTATATCACCTCTTATTTTTTTTATTAATAACATAAGTTTGTAATCTCAAAAGGATATTCTTTTCAAATTATATAGATTCTTCAGAAAGTGTAGTCCCATGGAGCTCTTTAAAATCCATGGATGTGGTTGAGATATAACCAAGCCTTGGTTGAACCTTACAGAGGTTCAGCAGGTGGCAGAAAACAACCACCTAGGAAAATGACACCAAAGTGGTATTTCCTACAGATGTAGGCTACTGGTATGATGAAAGACACTTTATGTTGGGATAAATATTATAAAATGCAGACAAATTTTTTTTTGTCTGACAGCACTGAAAGCTGTAATGGCCTTCAGCATTTCATCCTGGGACTAAGTGAATTGAGGGTAGGACTGCAATGGGACTGTGCTTTCTGTTGTCTGTAGGCAACTAAGGTAGCATGGCCACAGTTGAGACAGTTCAAACTGGACACTTTGAAATTGTTAATCATTCATACTAAAAGGACTTTCTTAGCTTCAATGCTCTGGGATGTTTCTTTTCAAGATTTGCCAGAGTACAGCTAATGACCTTGAAACTGATTCCCAGCTAGCAGAATCAGTGAAGGCAGTAATTGATCATGATTTATACCAGCTGAGTTTCTGTATTCTTATCTTTCTAACGTTTAGTGTTTTTTACCCCAAGATAAGATTTTTGATATCACTCAAACCTATAATGAAATTCAAATTTTAATTTTCTTTACATTTTCTGTTCCAATTCCAGAATTTAATCAGATGGTTAGGTAGTTGTCATTCCCATTACTGTTATGATAATTCTTGCTATTTAGTCTTAAAGAAAACATGCTATGTTCATTTGAGCCTAAACTTTACCTGCCATGCTCACTTGTCAGTTGGCTTACTGTCATGCATGACTCCTCTGATCAATAGCATGTATGTGTTTATTTTTGAATTGGATCTTCTACCAAACTTGACATGCCCTTGGAATGCATATTCCATAAACTACTAAATAAGAAGAGCTAGAAAAACTTGTGGCAATAACAGGGAAGTGTTTCCTCATTCTGTTATCTGGACAGCAAGAAATAATTGCACTGGAGTCTCAGACTTTCATTCCAAAATATTTTGACACCGATACACTGAAGGTTTGGGCAGTTTGGTAAGGAGGTATGTTGTAGTCCTGAATTTTGACAGCATTGTGTATGCTAATGTAACTGATCAATGTGCTTGACATGAGACATTTTTTTCCCTAGAATACTCACAGATATTTGTCAGAATACATTTCCTCAAAAGAAGTCAAACTGCTAACTTCATTTTGCCTTCTAATGTGAGCCTTCCACACTGCAAGGAAAAAGCTAAAGTTCTGTGTGGAAACAGCATCAGGAGATATAAAATACAATTTAAGACTTTGGTCATTACTGAACACCACTATGAGTAGTAGCAACTCACAGATTATATTGTCTCAGTGGCAAAGTACTACTGTTTCCTGAAGCCCTGGAAATGAAAAATAAAAATCTAACCGTAGTCCTGCTACGCCATTTTATGTCTGATTCTCAAATCAAAGTGAAGCCAAAAATTAAAGAAAATGTACAGTGTATCTAGGGAGTGCAAAAGTTTTATTCTCTTGAAACAGCTTAGGAACTTCATTTAACATGTTAGCCATGTCACCTGGCAAATTTTATCTTCATGAAAGCAATGCAACTTGTATGTTACTGGTAGAAATTCTTCATTTCCATTAGTTTCATCATCATGTACTCACGGTACATATCTGTGGACAGAAATTCTCCTCTTGATGCTTCATATCACTCAGTACTTGAGTGACAGTAAATACCAAGCCATTATGGTCATAGTGCTTTGTCTGATCAGGGAGAGATAAATATAGAACACAAAACAGGTAAATATTTTGTTTCAGTTGAGAGATGCTTGTCTAACTCAACTGTCTTGCTGGAAGGAGAATTATCTCTGGGCCTATTTGACAGACTTAAGCAATTACAGAGTACACTGAGGTAGAAGACACTTGGGGAGGAAAGTTCCTGTGGTTCAGAAGTGAATAAAGGAACTTACTAGCACTGTTCCAGAAGTACTGCATTCACTAAGGGGTGGGCAATGCCACCATCTTCCTGTGATAAATGTTTCATAGCCTGGTTTGGGTGCAGAATGGTTAATCTGAGACTGTACTCCCATAGAATCCAATATGGCTCACGTGAACAGCTCAGATTATCCTCTCTTCAGTTCAGTCCATTAAAATATCCATCTACTTTTCTTTTTTTTTTTTTTTAATTCTTTTTAAGAATAAGGCAATTATCTCCTACAGTGAAGCTACTCTTCCCTCTCCAAGCATACACACTTCTTATTTCTTGTGAGCTATAAACAATTTAGGTGTCTGTACACCACCACAAAGGAAATATTATCTCTCATCTGGCCACTACCTTTAAAAAATCAACTCCTTTTAACTTATCTGATAATTTTTGCTGAATATTTTATCTCCGAATCACTTTCATTATTATGGAACACATTGGAACATCACCTAGAGCAAAAAGGGTGAAGCATCTTAAAGTGCAACTCTGTATATATTTAAAGATTTGCAGCCGCTAAGTTTAAACTGGCATAAATGTCATCTTAGCTTCTAGTGTTTTCTTGAAGGAAAAAAAAAAAACAAACCCAAACCAAATAAAATACAACCAATCAAAAAGCAAAGAGAATGGTGAAAAGGTGGAAGTTTTGCTTCAACTTGTTAACATCTGAAGCAAAGGATTGAATTTCCATTTGTATAAACTGGACATCATTACTACATTCCTATAACAAATCATATATCTATAGCAAATTTCAACCATGTTCAATAAATTAATAGGCAGAGAGAACTGCAGGGAACCAGCCTGTGCATCTACTGAGGGGCATAAAAGGAATATTCAAACAATGGTCTCAGTGTTTCTTTGATAGATACTTTCAAAAGAAAAGAAATGGTGAAGTCCTTTATCCTTGATTGGCAAAGGATGGCCCAGCAATACGCACAATAGAATTCCTGACCCACAGAGAAGCCTTTTGGGTAATCTATAGTAGCTGCCCAAATCTCATGTATATTTGGTTAAATAAAACTCTTCACTGAGATGAGCTGTAGATTGGTGTCCCTCTTTGCATCAGCATTGGTAGGTAAAATGGGATGTGGTCTCTTGCTAAAGCACTGGCTGGTGTCCTCAGTGCTCCTTAGCACAACTCCTGGCATGGGTTTGACATCCACTGCTCACCTTCAGCAGAAAATCCTCAGACATGTAAGGTGTATTTATATATATTTTCTTTGGGGAAAGGCATTTCTTCAAATGCACTTGAGCTAAGCTCTGTTGCTCATCTTCACAGTGAATGAATGGCCACTGATGCACAGTGTTCCCAGTGGAAAAAAGGTCTCTCTTGAAGCAAGAGGGGTCCTAGCTTACCCCACTGGGACTGCAATGATAGATGAATGGACAGGAACTGCCCAAGCATTCTTTGTGAATTAAATTAGGTATTATTATGGCATGTATGCTTAGAACCACTAAGATGCTACTATACTACGTGCCACTGAAAAGGTAAATTGAGAAATTAAAATAGTGGAGGACCACATTCGCTCTTCAATTTCTTCCTGTAGACATTGGATTGCACAAATAGAAATTTCACTAACATACAGAAGGCAGAATCCACATAATTTTGAAACATATTTCTACTTTAAACATCCATAATTTCTGGAAAAGCTTTTTCTTTTATATTAGTTTCTCCTACATTCACTACACTGTAAAATTTATAATCACATCACTGTATCCTAATAATATATTTTGCACTCTTTCCATACTAATCATTGGTTCTTTGTTTCTCACTGATTTAAAGCACATATATATATTAATGTCTAATATTATTTTATTTGTCTATGAGCTTACATTAATTACAGGTTTTCAGAGAGCTAGACCCTCATTCTTAAACTGAAAATTTGTTTTTGCTCTAGTGCCATGAGATAAGAGGTAGCAGCTAATGTTTATATTATTGATTAATCAGATACTGAAGGGATTAGCTTCTAAGATTGTTTAGTACAGAAAAATCCATACTTATTACATTAAAACAGATTTTAAGACCTTGTTTATTGGCTGTATTCATGGTCAGGCCTCAGGGATTTATTCAATCTGAAATTCCTATATTATATGTGAACATAAACCAATCTGTTAAGAAGAATATCTAATGTTGGTCACACAAAGGCAAGTAATTGTAGTAAATTACAGGTCAGTAATTGAAAACGACCACTTACATAAACACTTGCAAATTTAGAAAATTGCCAAAACATTAAATATATTTAGTTAATAAAGATGAAGTTTGGACTAGTACCCACTTTTGGCTACCATTTTCTTTGTTTAATGGATTTTCTATTATGCATTCATTTTGTAATTTTCATGGTTAAAAAACTTCATTGGCTTGGCCATAACTTCTACATGTGTATTCAAACAGAACAATTCTTATGCTCATCTTCCTGCTCTCCAGTGTATAATGTACTGACTAGTACAAGCAAATACTGGTTGTTTCTTTGAAAGAGAATGTCATAGCTGTTCACATATGGGGAGAGATTGACATATGTGGAGACCCACATATGTGGGTATTCATGTGACTGAGCATTTTCAACACTGCACAAGATAATGACTTTTTAGAGCGGAACACACTAAAAAAATTAAGGGCTGCATTAGTAAACTGCACTAATAAACTGCATAAAGAAATTTTTATTTGGTGAATTTAAATCCTTGCTATATTTTGAAACCATCTGAAAAGAAAACATGTTTTCAGGTTTGTTCTAAGTTTTTTGTAATTTGATATGCCATTTGGACATTAAAAATAGGATCTTGTGCACATCTTTTTTCAGCTTCCTGAAAAAAAAAAAGTAATGATAATTCCAAAGCTCAAAATTCATGCATAGAGATATTGTTTTAGGTTCTAAAAAAATATTGAATTTTACTGTTTTTCTAACTTGACTCTCAATTTCTATTGCAAACACTTGCATGGATGTATGGAATTCTACTTATCAACAATGTACTCTTTATTCTGCGTTTCTCCTTTCATGAATTGATTCAAGGAAAAAAAAAAAGTGATACTCTTTCCTGGGTTTGTTTCTGTTTGAAGACATGGTATCATTCCATCTTACCTAATAATATTTCCTATTCTTGTAAGTGATTTCTGGTCCATTTTTAAAATTGTTTTTCTTCCTGTCATCAGTGATTGACTGATGACCAGTCAGTCATTGCTGTATGATTTCAGTTCATTGCTGTGTGGAGCAGCAGTTCTATGGGCCTTATGGCTTTCCATTCTTCATTTTACTTGTGGATAAGAAAATTTTTCTCTTCCAGAATGGCAATATTTTGCACATCTAAGCATTTCCACCAAGCCTCTGTCTGTGACGTTCTTTCTTCAATTTTATTCTGCTTAAATGGCCTGTCTTTGAAAGCATGCAAAATTCCTGCCCAAATACATGTGCTTGGAGGGAAGTTGTGCCATACATACTGTAGGTGGTGGTGCTTGCAACAATAGTTTCACGCCATCCAGTGCTTGCTATTCTTGCTCACTCCCTTCTATTTTCCACCCACAAGCACTTCATAAAATGGATTCAAATAAGTAAGTGATTGTATGCAAGACACGTTTTCTTTCTACAACTGTTCTTGCAATTCTGTTTTCATTTCTATTAATTATTGTTAAGAAGAATCTTGGCTCAAAAAAAGTCATGCCTCATGGCTTGTCATTATGAGCTCAAAGACTTTTAGTTAAAATGCACTTTAAAAAAAACCAGAGCTTTCATCTGATTCCTTACCTCCAATATGTTAGCCCCTGCTATGCTGCTGGAGGTGTTGTTGACCGTAAAAGTTATGGTCTGTAAATCAATATAGTACTGAGCTTTTTTAGAAATACATCTCCTCTTAGAGCAACCTTACTTAATATTTTTTTCTTTAGCTTAAAATTCATCCTGACGGATATAAAGTAGAATGACAAAAACTTTCCTTACTCATCTTAAAAACATCTTTATGGACAACTAACATTAGTAAAAAAAATGTTGATTTCAATTAACTCACAAGGATATTTAAATATATTTTCCTCTATAGGAAAGTTGTAAACTATAAATAAGAATTTAAATTTAGTCAGATATAGAACTGTTACATGTTAATCACTGTTTATGGGGCAGGTAAACAGACTATAGAGCTGTGTCTTTAGGAGAAGGATTTATGACACAAGTATTTTCCTTATAAAATTAGCTCTGGAGGCTACAAAGTACATATAGATCATCACAGATCAAAAATATGCTACTAATATCGAACTCTTAGAAAATAAATAAATTTGAAAATTTATAGGTAACTCATATAATTTAGATAAATTGTGAGATAATAAAGATGGAAACTTTACTGTTATGTATGGTGTATATATTCTAAAGATGTCTATTCTGTATTCTTTGTCTTTTTTGCCATGATCTCTCTTCCAGCATCAGATGCTACTGCACTGTCTAGATGATATTCAATGTATTTTCGAATTCCAGTACCATTCTGCTTAATTCTTATAGAAATGTTGCTAAAAGCAATTTAGTTTTATCTGGTTTTCCAAGTGCCCCACTATTGACAATTCAAGTGGTAGTTGGTGTGATTTTGTAAATCTTTTTTTCACTTCCACCTAACTGCATTTTCAGTAATAAAAAAATCATTAAACATGTAAAAATAGAGTGAAAAACTTGCAAAAATAATTAAAAAAAAATAAAAGAGACTGCATAAAATACCCATTGTTAGGAATATTAGCAAATACTTGTAGGGTTTTTTTCTTCCTAGTTTCCTGGTCTAGCAGTAAATTAATTTGTAGGACCATTTACAAAGTTTAAAGTAAGAAAAAATCCTTTTCACATCCCAAAATTTTCTCAGCCATTTTCTGTCTTTTAGGATAAATTTGAACTCCTGATATAGCAAGTGTTTTAAGTGATAAGTTTTGATGTTTTACACTTTTTGATGTCTTGCATTTCAGGAAGGTCACGCATTGCATTGTCCTCTACAAAGGCAGCTTTCCGTGCTGTGCAGCTGTGTTAACACTGGTCTTGCAGCAGGACCAAAGCCCTTGCCTCATACTTTTTACATCTGACTGGTGCACGAAGATGCACCTTGGAGCTGGATCAAGTCTGCTACAAGGCACAATGGCCACTCTCTGAACAAGTTCACTCTCCAGATGGAGAGAAGGCAAACATGAAATGGGAGGCAGCAGAGCTTTTGCACCAGTCCTGTCCTTTATTCGCTCACCACAAGAGACTTCATGTACTGCAGCAATTTACCTCCTTCTGCCTTTTCCGCCCTTTCTTCAATCCCCACCCACAACAGCAAAGAAAACAATCAGGAATGTTCTCTCTGTGAGTCACCCTTAGAGAATCTGGCCATTTCTTCTACTCCTGTCACGCTGAGCTCAGAGTAGCTCTGGGAGAGTGTTACCAAATTTGAATAGTTCTATGAAAAATAATCAAACCAGGAAGAATTCCAACAACCTTCCTTTACAACAAATAATCAAGCAAACAAATCTTGTATTTGTTTCTCCTCTGGAAGCCTGCAGATTTAGAAGGTAACAAAATGGGCACAATTTGTCTGCTAACAGATTATGAATGCCATTGCTTGAAAAGATGGAAAATGTTTATACAAACTGTCAGAGATAGCTAAGCTAATGTATGATATGTGGCATGCATGTTTTTGAATCCAAAAAGTTTGTCATACACCTACTGTTTGGCTGTAGAATGTATGAGAAGACAGATCTTGTTGACACATCGCAGCTGCATTTCAACTCATTGTGAGATGCTTTGATTTCCACAAAATTCACACCGTGTGCCAAAGAAGAAGAAAAAGGAATCTTACAGTTTCCATCTCTCTTTTAATGTCTTTCACTGAAGGTGAACTACTCTGATTTTGCACATGTTACATATGAGATAAACAAAGCAGAAAAGCATTTCGGGGTTTTTTGGTCCTTGTTTGTTTGGTTTTTGTTTCCTTTTGTTTTGTTTTGGTTTGTTTTTTTGTTTTTGGTTTTTTTTTTCCTTTTTTCCTTTTTCTCTTTGCTTTCTCATTGTTTTGGGGTCTTTTTTTTGTTTTTTGGGTTTTTTGGGGGGTTTGTTTGTTTGTTTGCTTGTTTGTTTTGTTTTGTTTTGTTTTTTGTTTGTTTGGTTTTTTTTTTTAGTTCAGATTCCATAAAGAGGTAAACACGACCTACTAGTCATTACTATTTCGCAGGAATAAGGTATGGAATTGCACCACAGATAGAGGTTGCCCAGAGAGGCACTGGTCAGGGAAGAGGGAAGAATTGGCAGGTAGAAGGGATGATGAGGGATATTCACAACGGAATGAGTAACCTTGAATCCCTGCATAGCTTTGATTTGTGTCAGGAAAGGGCTAAATTGTAATAAAATCCATCCCTGGCTGCAAACATGCCTTAGGAATCAAAATACTCAGTGTAGATTTGCATGGCTTTTAACAAGATTGGAATACACTATGCATTTACAATGCTCTGCTAAAGTCTCCTTCAACAGTCAGACTTCCAAACCGGTGAATCTTCCTCATTCTTTATTAGATAAAATGTTCTCCTGTGGACGTAAGATAAGTGGTGAAGGGAAGAGCTATAAATGCATAAGTTGAAAATAGTCTTGTTCAGCTCAAATTGCAAGTGGAGTCCTGACCATTTATCAGCCATAAGTGAGATGATGTTCTGCAATGTTATTGGCTTTCATTATTTTTCAGTTCTCTACATCAGCATTCCCATGAAGACAGTCCATAACTGGCACCAGATATTATCTAGTAAATTACTTTTGTCCTGCAAACTCTATATGCTTTTCTTATATGATGCTGTTTTGGTCAGACTTGTTCATTTTTACATTTTTTTCTACTTTCTCATTTTTCTTCCATGAAATTCATTATTAAGTAAACAATCAGTAAATAGATTCAGAAGTTAAAGCATAATTTCCATCAATTTTATATGAGTTATATAAAATCCTTTGGAGAACAAGAATATTTTTTTATTATTATCTTAAAATGTTGATCATTTGTGTACGCATATTTTTCTTAATGCAATATATTTTCTGCAGTTTTGTAATCTAGGTCCGTGGTATATTTCTGATTTTCTTATATAGCTGGGTGATTTCTTAACAAGGTTTAAAGAAATATAATCATGATTACATTCTACGTCAAACAGCTATCTGATGGATATTATAGAGTGTTTTCTGTGAATGAACTCTTATTATGACCTTCCATGTTAAATTTTCCAACAACTTGAAGTGATGTTTTCACTGTGGCAGGGAATTTCTATATTCCAAGTATACAGGTTCCTCCTGTTTAAATTGATTTTACTATGGTTTATGAGTCTATCCTGACTACATATATATGGCATCATAAGATTTGCTTATATGAATTGTTCATTTTTTTTTTCCTTAGGAATCATTCAGAGTAACTATTTAAATACATAGACAGGGATGCTTAAGGATCAAGTATCTTCCAGAATGAAGAACCAATCAGAACATAAAAACATTGAGGAAAATTCTGATTACATTTACCAGTCTTGAAGTAATTATATTCCTCTTTTATCATTATATCTCCTCACCTACTCCCAGTGTATTCTGGATATTTCTTCTCCAAAAAATTTCAGATAAGGCCAAACATCCACCTACAGGGATAGTTCTGTAATATCCAGCTGTCCTTGACTGGACATATACCTGGCAAATAAACAATCTCATTTCCGAATTTCTAGGAATATGAAGAGATCATCAGATGACCTTTCCAGTAGGAACTATAAAGGAAGGTATTTCCTGTCATTGACAACTCCCTGAAAAAGTCACCATACTTTGGAGCTTTGCATCTTTGAGTTCATTGCAGTCAGATGGACCTAATATAATAGGTGAGAAATATGCCTAGGTTGGGAAGACAGTAAGCATCTTAGTCCTTGAATATTTCTGATGAGTAGGATAGAAGATAAACAGACCCTGAAGTCCTGCCCTTGTATGAGCAGAGATTGAGGGGAAGAATATAAATGTGGAAGAAAGGTTACTGTGGTGGGCTGACCCCTCTGGATACCAGGTGTCCACCAAAGCCACTCTATCACTTCCCACCTGTGCTGCACAGAGAAGAGAAAATACAACTGCTGTTTAGGATGTTTCACTCTTGCTGAGTAGCAGACCAGTTACAAGCTGCTGTGGACTTGTTTCTGTTGGTCACTCTCACCTTGCTCAGAGTTACCTCCTTCCACTCCCTATTGAAGACCTTTGTTTGATCCAGTATAGCTAAGGGGAATCAAACATTTTTGCTTTCATCTGCATCATCACACATTTTGTCTTAGATGGTGTATAAAACCCTCATTGGATCTAGCCCTCATTTTTTGATGGGATTCTTGTTCATGAGGAATATATCAATAATGATGACTATCCTGTATGCAATCATCTTTGAGATTAAAATTTTGGAGTAATATTGTGACTTTTAATTCATTCATAAACATTCAAAAATTGAACTAATGAATGAGTATCTAGCAATTTATGTCTTTTGAAATTGTACTGAATATGAGTCTCTGAAGCCAAAAGACCATAATTTTGCATAGTTCCCAAGTATACCAGATACTGTACAATTTTCTGATGTCTGAAAGTATCTTTTCAGTAATTGCTTTCTGGAGAGCTCTATATTTGCTTTCTAACTGATATCTTCTAAATTAATTTAGATTTAACCTTAAATAGTCCTTTCTCAGGCTTATAATGTCAAAATATTTTAATGTATTACTTGAGGTTTTTGCAAGAAAAATATCACAAAAATATCATATTAGAAAAAGAAACAAATATTAAAAACTTATAAAAAGAGCACATATAAGAAATTCAGAATGTTAATTAAGAAATTAACATTTCTTAATACCTACGCTGAAGCAGTCCCTGACCTGAGACTTCATTCACTGAACCTCATAAAAGCATTGTGTGAAAGAATCTAAAAATTTGAAAAAGCATGTGTCTTTCGAAAAAAATAAAAACATATGTGAAACAAACAAGCAAGGCAGATTGGTACAGCATGGTTCTAAATGAGCAATAGCCACTGATTTTAACTGTGCCAAAGGAAGAGTAGGATCCATGAGTTCTCACAGATTAGATGAGGCATGAAGGATGTCAGAAGGGGATCAGAATATAAATTCTGTTCTTTATAAAATGAAAACAAACTGCGAGTTTGGGGGCTACCAGGCCACAACATTTACCAATAATTCTTCATTCTTCCTATTGTAGTGTTGCAAATGGATCTAAAGAGAAGTTTTTAAAGTCCAAACTTTACGGTGACTGGAAAGATCAGGAGGCATTGAAACCTTAACTCCTGCTGCTATTCTCAGGATGTAGAGAAAAAGTGTTGGGATCATCAGGTTGATACCCTTGGTGTTACACAAACTAGTGTATATTGGGGCGTGGAAAAGTGAGGAAGAAAAAGATATCTGGGAAGTGGGAAAAGAAGATCTGATACAGTTGGTGCAACCATGAAGAGAGAGCTTGTGGTGAGCAGACTAAAAAATATAAGGATTTTCATAGTGTTCCCTATTCTGTCTGTTTCTTTAAGAGCAAGGAAGGAAAATGTGCTGATTTATCTCTTGCTGGTTTGGTTGTTCTCTGGGGCAGGAACATTACAAGTCACTGTTTCAAATACAGGCTGTCACTTTGGATGATAGAACAAAGGGAAGTGACTGAAAGTAAATAAATCTTGAATTCACACAGGTATAAAAGGACCTTTTTTTCTGTAAGCAGGCCATTCTAAACATCACTCTGAATGGTTTGTGAGGCAAAAATAATGGGCTTGTTTGAGAAGCAATTGAGGTACTTTCTGACAAAAATAGTATATTAGGAGATTAGTCTCCAAGGGGTGGATAACCTTTTCAGATTCTAAGTATTTCTTCTGTTCTCATGTGTGAGCTTACAATCTGTTAGTCTCAAAATATATCTACAAACCCACAGGCCCACCTTCCTGACAGCTGCTCAAACAACAGAGCGGGGGAGCAGAGAAAAACTCTGCCCCGTCACCCACCCAGCAGTTCTGAAAAGCTTGGTGAGTTACTCATACAATCCAGAAATGCCAGTCAGAGCGGAGGAGGACAGAGGAGGGGGGGAGAGAAGGCTCTTAAAGTGCAACATTTGCAGCACATGCACTAAAACTAAAGAGGACAATTAGTATAATAGGTTTGAAATAATTTCAGCACACTCCTAAAGACAAAAGAAAAATTGTCCTTCAGAAATGGGGCTTTATTGTTCAGATGGGTGTAGAGCCAAACAATGAATTCTATCAGTTTTGGAGGCAACATTCCTTCTTCTTCATACTGGACCATACATTATTAATGAGCACTATTTTTGAGTGTGAAAGAACTGTTTGAAAAGCATTAACATAGTCTATTGGATGTGATTGACACTGTCATCCCTTTCATTTTGCTGTTGGCAAGAGGCATCCCTGTAGATTTATGTGCATCTGGACATTACTAATATTCTCCTTGTTATGCACTCTGGGCAGCTGTGATATGGAAATTTTTAGCACGGTTTTTAGAGAAGGAGTTTACTGTTGCTATCTGCACAAAAAGGAATAATTATCCTTCTCTGAGATTTTATCAGCCAAAAATATTTAATGTCTGGTTCCTTAATAATCCTAATCTGTTTTCAATATGCACCCTTTTTGAAGGAATTTCATCAAGATTATGTGGATTCCCCATCTATTTCCAGTGACTCTTTTCTAGACAGACAGTTTAGTTTCTGGGACTCATGTGCACTTATCCTGATTTTATTTTAACCTGCATTTCTTCAAATAGGTTATATTTCTAATTAAGTTGGTGAATCAAGGACTACATCTAGTGTCTGTCTGCTGTTTAGAACCACCAAATATTTGATTTGCCCGTGCAATGGTTTTTAATTGCAACAATTAAAACTAGTAAAATTAAGAACCACTGAAACAATAAATCTACATTACATATAAAACAAAATTAATAGAGGTTATGAAGATTTTTTTTTCAAGGTAATGATATTTTCATTTGTTATGCATAGATTTAGAATTATTTTAGTTTCTCAGGCCATATAAGAATGTATGCCATCACTTTATATGCATGAATATTGTAATGTGCAGGAAAGAAGAGAGGAAAAAACCTACATAAAATGGTGAAGACTGATATACTAAACATGAATGCCTATGTAGACATTACATGAAAAGAGTTATAAATATGGGGGTTCTGTTTCTAATCTAGATATTTTTAGTGTTAGCTTTGATGTATCTATGTACAAGTATATAAAAGGTATAGATACACAAAATTAAATACCTTATTCAGGGGAATGAATTAGGGGATTAATTAGGTAACAATTTTGGAACATCTTTTTAAGACAACACTTTTGCTAAGCACTCGTCTCATGAGGGCTTTTGATCAGACCATATCTTAATGCCAAGGATCTGTCTGAATCTTTGGATATGAGACAAGGTAACATCACTGGGCTAGAGTATTATTACTCAAGGCTATAATATTTTAAAATATGTTTTCTTATCATTGCACACTGCATCATATGCAATGATGTAGTAGGGAAGACATGAGTTTTAAACTCAATGCAAAATTATCTTCTCCTCCAACCTGCTCCAAAAAGCTTATCTTCATATTCAAAAAATATCTTACCTCATCACTGTTTCCTTTAATGAGAGGTTTATGTAACTACCAGTTTGTATCCAGCTATCAGAGGTTCATGATCAGTTGCTTTCTGCTCCCATTCAGCAGGTCTGCACTTTGAGTGACATATCCACCACCTTCCTCAAAGGTCGGGCCCAGCTTCTCCATGGAAGGTCCATTGTTGGCCACCTCAGGCTGTGGGAGTTCAACATTCAGGTCCCTCCTGCTTGGAAGCACAAGAAACTGCCACTGCTCCACTAGACAGCCTAATTACACCAATCAATCACATAAAATAATTTGCATGGCTAGAAGTGGAAAGGTTATAACTCATAACTTGCCAACTGAAGAGGTAGTGAAAGAAATTTGGAGTCAACATGTAAGTTTAAAAGACATGGAATACAAGAAAATATTCTTAAACTGTTCATCTGAATTATTTTTTTAATGTTTGGACAAATTGTATATTCAGATATGGGCAAAACCTTATAAATTGATAACTGGTTACCAGACTTCATACTTTGCTTGTTTTGATGTGCTTTGAATTTTAGCAATTTCAGATTCATAGCAATATACATTTAGTTGTTTTAAGGACTGTTTTCCTCCAAGTGAGATATCTTTGTGCCATCCTGCAGAGCATAAGATAGCTACCCAGAATAGTTAGCATAAGTTCCTTAATCGGAATTTTGAGATTCTTACATAGCTTCTTAATTTAGTTTCCCCAAGTATTTTTGTGGTATCTTAATATTTTTCTCAGGAATCACAGATGTAGGCCACATGAGATTGTTTTGTTATTCTCAGAGGGACAGACATATAAGGGAAGATTCCTTTAACTTTTGTTAAGAAATTTCTTGCCAATTCTGCTACTTGATGTGCACAATTTACTTCACCACCTTAGCAGGAGAGTGTGTTTATGTGTGCTGGCATCAAGAGTCATCTGCATGGCCCACTGGCTTGCATCGAGTGCTTCCTAGAAACCGTTCCTTTCGCAGGACCAGGACCCACATCCATTCCTCAGTATTTCTAAAGGCATTATAATTAAATTCAAGAACATAATGCATGACTGCCAAAGGCCTTTGCTGAATTACTTATTTAAGAGTGTCAAAATACCATTTTCTCAAATGACTGTACCAAAAAAAAACATTACCTTGATATTGCCCAAATTCTACAAAACTAACTATAACCTTAATACATTCAGTGCAAGTAGAAAGCATTTAAAGATTAATATCTTCTATTAATTTTCTAGGAATGAGCACCTTTTTTTACCAGTGTTTTGAATTTGCAGTATAAAATAACATATTTTTATCCAAATGGTTGCTGCTGTTCAAAATCTATCCTGCTTTCAATCTGAGGGGGAGGTGTTTTAAAGAAAACAAGAACAACAATTTCATGGTGTTTTGTGCCTATGCAAAAAGTTAAAGTATAAAAAAATGCTTTAATTGGAGATTTTCAGATTAGACTAAAATTCTTAAGGACTCTGGAGAATCTAGGAAATGAAACTTTTCAATGGTTATATGTATTCACCAATGAGAGCAAAGCAGTGGCATTTCTCAGTGTTAAGAAACCACTCCTTGATATCTCGTGGTACAGTATTCTTGCACACATTCTGTCACATTGGTAATCCATGAAAGTGGAGGAGCACACAATTTACTTTCTTTGTCTCTCTCACGTTGCAGCTTTGTCTTTTCCTCATGGAAAGGGTAAATCACAAGGTAATTCGCAATGGGCTTCTAGAGGTGCAGTTTATTAGTTTTTCTTTTCTGTGTTGGTTTAAATAAAAGGGTCTTAGATTTAGATTTTTTAACTTAATTTGTTTTAGGAAATAACCAGAAGTTCATGATAGAGAATTTAAATACTTGTCCTCTAATGAGTCAAAAAATGAAGAGGAAAAATGTGTATGTTAGGAGCATAGGCTGTTATCCTATTCTTTTGTATTTTCCTTGTGCAATGTGCCTAAGTAATATGCATTCATGTCTAAATGGAACGAAATTAATATGAGAGCACATATTTGGTTACATTTTGGTTAAACCAGACTGGGGTATTTACATATTTACACAGAGAGGTAAAGACAGATTCTTGAAGTTGTTGTGGATTGTAACAATTAGTTATGTTCTGCCAAAATTTGGGTTACACAAGAACTTGCTGACAAAACATGTCGCTCCTCAGAATGAAGTGCAACATCAGATGAAGAGCTGAATTAAAGACTGTATGAACAATTGTTAAAAAACAGAAGAATTTATCGCTGTCAAAAATATCTCATGGAAAGGTTCTATAAAATTTAACACCATAAGAATTACAGAAATTATTCAAAACAACCAAACTTCCATTAAGAAAACTGTCTTGGCTACCATGCTCCAAGTCTTCTGTTTTTTTTTATTTCCCCCCCCCCCCATAGGAGTGTTACATAAAGAGGATCTTTAAATGCCATCATAACTAGTTATGCATTCTGTGTTGCATTTTCACCTTTTAAGATCACTGCTAGCAAAGCTCATACAGATCAAGACAAAGACCGCTAATACGGAGTCCCTCAGGATAGAATCAGAAGCTTTTTCTCACAGGAAATGCATTTCTCCCTTTTTTGACTTGTCGTTTGCCATTATCACAGTAATGATAACTTCCACCATGTCCATCCATAATAGATTCTCCAGATTCTTCCTTCATTAGAAATGAGGGGGAAAAAAGAAAAAACTAAAGATAGTCACCTAAAATTCAAGTATTGGTCACAAAGTTCATGAAGAAACTAATGAATGGAAATAATGGCTTTGAAATTTTAGACTGGGCTTTGTATAGTTTAACTGTTAAGGAATAAAGGTGAAGAAAGCTGTATTCACATATGAATATTTAAAACCAATTAAAACCTTCTCTGAGGAATTGGAATTATTTTGTTTGATATCTTTCTAATTATTAGCCAGATGATGCTGTGACAATGTTTTTGACAGTGAAGATGATTAGATATTAGCCAGAGATGTCCTTTACCATTTGACCACAGCAATGTTCCTGTGCTAATCACATTAATTCCCAAGGCAAGACATAAAAACATAAGGTTAATAAATTCACTCTTGATAAGTTTTGTGCATAAAAGCACTGTCACATTTTCATATACAGGTAAGTCAGCCTTTAAAAAAAATTTTTTTTAAATTGTTTTCAATTTGAAATTGTTTGTTTACAGTGCTTTTGTAATTCTTTGCTAATTCTTTAGTATTTAATTTACTTTATATATTTCCTTTTTTTTTTTTTTT
>VXBI01011585.1:1732968-1820148 GCA_013397375.1 Toxostoma redivivum
AAGGGAAGAAAAAGTTCAAATACTCGTCTTAAATAACATAGGTTTCTTTGGAATTGTTGGGGTCTCTACATAATGTTTTGGGGGTCCTGTACTTCTGTTTTGGAATTTATTTTCTCATTGGTCAGCAACACAAAAGAAAAACAGAACTCAAACCACAATTCCATTATGTGTAGTTTAAGCAGACTTGCAGATTGTTTTTAAAAAATAAACAAATTACTGTGAGAATTCCCAGGTATTTCCTCATGCCTTCACTTGCTCTCCTTTTATATATGTGATCAAAAGTTCTGTCTGGTTATTAGTAATTGGCCACATGAGTCATGAGGTCTGCCTGGTTCAGAAGGCTGCACATAACATTGCACCATCTAACATGTCCACATCCCCAGATAAAATAATGTCTACAAGATATTTAGAAAGCATAAGTCTTTCAACAGAACAGTATGAACTTCTCAGGACAGATAAGGTCAAATTCATCAGCAGTATCTTTCTGCTATGGAAAGGGATTAGTTCAACTAATCTTTGAGGAGATAGGCTTGTCACATACTCCTTCTTAGAAAGCAAGTCACTAATTCTTTCCCTCAGCTCAAATCCATTCTTCCTATTTATGAAAAGTACATCCTTACTCCAAATCTAGTGTTCTAAAGGTGAACAGATCATCTCAATTGTATTGTATCCCATTTCTTCCTTTGTGAGTCCTCAGTGATTCTGAAGAAACACCCCATCTTCCCTAGATTTCTTCCCAAGTTTTCCAGAAGACAAGGGAGACAAATTAATCTATCCTGGCTCTGGAAGGTTCCCAGCACAAGCTATGAGCTAATTAGCATTTATACAACACAAATATGCAGCATTAATATGGTGGAAATATTGGAAATATTATTTCCAAACTGCCGTGGCAGAATGGGATACACAGGTCCCTGTAAGAGGGAACTCTGTATCAGCATGCCTCAAGCTGTATCTGCATTTTGGGACAGTCAATAGGGACAGTCAAAAATCACTATGCAAACCCAATTAAGATTGCATTCCAGTAAAGAAGCTAGAAAACTCTTCATCACCATACACCATACATACATTTGTGGTTTTTTTTTTTCCCTGGTTTCATAATAAATAGACCATGAGTATGCATTATATTAAAAATAATCAGAGTTCAAAGAACTCCCACTTTGTAGAATGCCTTTGAAATATCTGTTGAAGGAAATATGAAAATTGTTGCTCATATCAGTAAAAGAAATTTCTGATTACTTTCCTTCATTATTTGCCTGCTCTACTTTGAAACAAACAATTTCACAATGTGTTTAATTCTGCAGGAAGAAAAACAAAACATGATTTAGAACAACTATTTCTAAGGGGGAAAAAAACGGAAGTATAGCAGAAACTAGTTCGATTTGATTTTAAACTTTTTTTTTTTTTCAAGATATCCACAAGCCTGCCTGTTCAATAACAAACTTGTCGTTATCCCTTGATCTACTAAAATTGGTTGGAGTTTTACTACTTATTTTAATGGGAACATGGTGAGGATTAATTGAGGATTAATTTATTGTCTTCAGGATGTTAGTGCTTAATGAAGACAGAATGGAAAAAGGGTGAATGGTTATCAAGAATTGATGAAACTGAACTTTGTCCAGGGTCTTACAAAGCACTTTTATTATTCTCATTATCTTAAGTTTATCCAAGCATCATTTTTTTTTCTTTTCGTTAATCTATTTTTATCCTATTTCTTTTCTTTTATTCCATATATTTTTGCCATTATTGTAATTTACTTATGACAGAATTCTTTGCAGCTCTCTGGGCTAGCAAAACTTTAAAGCTAAACTTAAAAGTTTTTGTGTTTATGGCTCTAAACATTTAATCAGATAGTAATTCTGATTATAAATACTCTTCACAGGTATAGATTCTTCTCACCTAAGGAGAACCAAGTCTCCTCAAATATTAATTAACATTCATCAGAGTCAAGAAGTTGCTGATGTTGTTACAATATTTTCAATTAGTTGTCACTAAGGCCAGCTAGAATAAAATTCATCATGAAATTAAGACCGTGGTACTGAATGTCTGGACACAGACATCCCCAAATGTGTGTATTATCAAGTCTTTTGTTATGTCCACTGGAGATTCAGTCAATGCAATTAATTCAGATGAGAGAGCAGCAAATCTCATCTAAGCATAAGCAGATAAGGTGGGATTTTTTTACATACATATTGCTGTCTTTTGCCATTTGAAATGAGTACACAGGGTATGTGCATAAATCTGACATGTCACAGTGTTGCAGCTGATCTCTGCCTCTCTGGAGCGGCAGCTGGGTGCAGATGCAGGATATGACACTTTACAGTATCTAAAAAAAATTTGTATTTAACTGAATAACAACCCAAACCTTATTACTTTTATGGTTTAATTCTTCAATGACTATGATATAACTACTAGCATAGGAGACAGATAACTTCTGACACCCTTGTGGAGAAGAGTAATTTTTTATATTGTCTTGACTGTTTAGTCACTTGTTAGTAAGCTAAATAAGTAATTTGGGATGCGAGCTAAAGATGTTCATTTTGTTAAATGCTTCAATTTAGAAAAATAAATCACACAATGCTCTGGAAGCTCTGTAACCCTGCTGCTCATTCAATGATTTGGACCCAAACCTCTCAGTGATTTTAGTATCTTAACTTTTGCAAACTTTTGGTAGACGGGCGGGCAAATGCCTTTGACCTTATGAATCCATGTCCATAATGATCACATTAATTGCTTTATACCACAAATTTTCTCAGCATGTGCAGTGAGAGGGGAAGTGCAAAGTCTTCCCATGGAGTGCTCTGAGAAAACCAGGTTACTCTGAACAGAAGACAGCACACAGGGAAGTCAGAGGAAATCATCATGAGAAGATAACTGCAGCAGATTTTAACTCATGTGTCTCAAACTTGAAGACTGATATAACTACTAAGATATGAGTGGTATATTAATGGCAGGTATTTTTTAATTATTTTTAAGTAGATAGATCTAAATTTAGCTGATTTTAGTTTTTTCACATAAATCTTGCCCAAATTGTTTTGAGACATTCCATCTTAAATTTTTTTCTTTTCAATTATGCTTATGTGCATTTTATATTATATATTGATGAATAAACCCGAAGGAAGATTTTTTCATAAGTATTCTCCTCCTCTGTGTTTTAAATATTTTGAATCTTCTATTATCTTATAGTAGTATTTCAGCAAGAGCCTCTCAGGCTCTGTAAGAGCCTTAAAAATCAGTCTTATGTGGTTTAGGCAAAAAAAATGCTTGACCTATTCCATAATGGGAGCATGCTATTTGCAGGTAAGGAAGCAAAAGTTATAAATTTCCTGTCAGCAGCTCATGATACATTTAAGAGTTATATATTTACACATTCTAGCAAAAAAAAAATGCTTCCTTTGTACAGTGCAGAAGGAAAATAAACCATCAAACAAGCATTTTGCATCCTATTAATGGCACATTTAGAGAGGCTGCCAACATTGTCCCACTGTAAAAATATAATATGTGTATTAATTGGTTCACATTGCTTTAAAATAAGTCATTAATAAAAAAAAGATTATAGGTAAAAGTCAGATTTCTTTCAAAAGTAAGAATGGCCATGAAGGGGGGATGTTCCTTGGGGAGAAATTGGTAGAAGATGTGTCATTTTTAATGGCAATACCTCATCTGACATGTATACTAAAATATCAAACCATGATTTCACAGCTCTTTTAAAAACCTGCATTTCTCACTCCTTCTATCTCTTTATCCAAATAGGTTATTTGAAAGGCAAGCTCCACTTTCCCAAGAATGGTAGAAGACAAAGTTTCATTTATTGCTTCCTTGATTCCTGTAAAAATATTTCAGCGGCATGTAGAAAAGCAGCACCCAGATTTCTTTATGCACTATAGAAAAGTTTTATTTATAAGCCAGACATTTAGGCATATTCTGAGAAGTGTTACTAATTGCAGTTCTATTCATGTCTAGCTCCTCAAGACAGGTGTGGTTCCTCAAGAGGAGCAGAATGCCATTGCCTCCTGTGAAAAACAGGCATTAGGAATCTCAGACTGGATTTGCAGAAATGGGTGCAATGACCTAGGCTGTAGCAATGTCAGTCAGAAAGGTTTCTATTTAACCACAATGCTCTGCAATTGTTCAAAGGCCAAAGTGGTGTTTAGAAGTTGAATTTAGAAGTGAGTTAACACACTTGATCCGTTTGCCTGGAGAAAATGGAAATGGAGAATGTGAAATGCAATTCAAGCAAACACTGTGGGTTATGAGACCATTGATGTATTTTATTGTAAGCCACCACAACAATCAAATCTGTACATTTGCTGTCTGCCTTAAAAAAAAAGGTAAACTGAAGAGGCAATTTTTTTTAATGATCTTTACAAGTCTGGATAGAAGAGAAGTTTTAGCATGAGGCAGTCATAAAGGTCTTTGCTTAGTTTTTTATGTAGGGGTATATTCCAAATAAGAAATAAGCTTAAAATATGTCAAGAGAAGGAATAGATTCATTTCTTTCATTATTCTATTCCTGGAGTGGACAGAAAAATATAAGGAAGTGATGATTTTAAAAGACAAGTTGGCCTTTCAGAATATGATGCAGATACATAAATGGCATCACTTTGAGTTCAGTTACCATTTTGTTGAACAGTAAATATTGATTCTTCAGGTCACTGACACAAAAAGTTTAGATTAATTGAAAGCAGATTGCTTCAGTCTCTTTACAATTGAGTCAAAGGACTAGATAAAGTTGTCATTCTTTTTTTCTCTTCTTTTGTTGGAATATTTATTTATATACTTAATTTAAAAAAATTTCTTTTACCCTATTTGAGAAGGAAAATGGATTTTTTTTTAAGGAGACTCTGCCATAATTACTGAATCTGTACTTATATCCAACACACATTAGCTCTTCTGCTCTAAAATGCTATGATGGTAATTTAAAGTATCCTATGAAATCTTGCATTTTCAGATATGACTTAGATTTTGAGCCAATAAAGTTACCTGTAGGATTAAGAACCATAAAACCCTGACATTATATCACTGTTCCTATAGGAAAATTTTCAACTTTAAAGTTGACAAAACAAAACTAACATTGAAAATCAAATCATAAATTAAAGAGAGAATAATATGTAACAAATAGCCTGTAACTGAAGACCATGAGGAAATTTTTTTCTGCCTGCGTACTTCTAAGCAAGGTAGTTCTCACAGTTGTAATGGGCAGAGGTTTATTAAAAGGACATGTGCATAACTATGAGTTTAGAAGATAAGGAATGAACTATATCAGGAAACTTGCACCATCTCAGACTTCTTATATAGAGCTTGATCCAAAATCCACTAAGTCAGCCAAGGTAGAGATCCTTACATTTTTGACACTGTGAAAACTGGAAGATCTGGAAGCCTAAATGCTACCTGGTATTTTGTGCTGAAAAAGCATGGCTAGATTGCATTGCAAGCTCTGTTTGAAGAGAAAATTGCTCAGCATTCGATTTTATGTTCTGCCGAAACAGGCCATAGGTATCTGTGGCCTCCTATGAGCATTCAGGAGACTAGAATGCCCCCAGCAAATACTGTAGTGAAGGTCAAACACTCTCTACAGACAGTACTACACAGAATCCTGAATGTCTCCCTCACATTCAGGGGTTTAGCTTCAGACATGAATGTCATGAAAGAAATGACATGCAACACTCTGGGTGGGACATGACTCCTGCCTCAGTTCATCTTCAAACACTTCTGGGAACTAGGCAGAGTTTGACATAAATTTCTACATAATCATTTATGATTTCCACAGAACACTTTTATAAAATAAATATTATCATAAAGCATTGCCTTAATAAAGAATTATGTTGATTTTAAATATCCACTTTCCTTAGTTAAAAATAAATACATTAAGTCTTTGTAGTAGTACATAAATCATAAAGGCTTCTGAATTGTTAAATATCACTCACTACACTGCATAGCTAAAAGCAAGGATGCAAAATCAAAATAGATGTAGCTACATGGGGAGTGCATGTTATTCATAGTCTAGAATCCATGTCTATGCCTCTGCTAATGAAGAGAATGCATCACAAACCAATTTTTGGTCCTGCTGCCATCTGCCTTGGCACATCTTATTTCTGTACAAACAAATACTCTTTTTGTCCCAAACTGTAGTAACTGCATCCAGATTACTTGGGAGGAGGTGTTCCTGGCCTATGATAGCATCAAACTGTGCCTGGGCATAGTCTCTGAGAGTGCTGGTTGATTAGTCCAAAATTATTTCAGTGGCCATGCTAGGAATTTAACAGTATGAATGACCACATGTCCATGTGCAAGTCTGTGCATTGGCCCTGTTTAGTTTGCCAGAACATATGTATTCCATATTATTTGGTATCTGTCAGTAGTGTTATATGTGTTTGTGTAAGAATAATGTGAACAAAAAATGTGACTGTACTGAAATCAGGAATAGTGAATGAAATGCACTTATGGTGAAACAGGAGCTGTGCAAAATTTGCAGCATTAGTGGAAGGCAAATTTTCTTCTTCATTAACCTTTATGTTAAATAGCCAGAAGATCCTCCTCATATGTGTGAAATTCCTTTTAATATGTTATCTATTCAATACTGTCCAGTATCTCATCTTTTAACCTTAGCAGCCTGACACCACATTTATCCTGCATGTGGATGAATAAAAAAAACTGCTTTGATACATTGAAGCAATTTATAATTTGTTTGTTCCACTATTGGCAAGAGAAATAAAAAGGTACACAAAACAAGTATATATGAAATATGATTCTTTCTGAAACCACTTCGATATGATCAGCCTCTAACAGGCTCTGAGGTCATTGAGCATTATATATGATGTTACACAATGGATGGCACTTCAGGTTATTAGAGCACAGTTGACAGCCAAACTTAACTGTGACATACAACACAAGTACTCCCGTCCTACAGAACAGAAAAATGCACTCATCCTATTCTGCATGAAGCCCAGGGATGTATGAACATATGCTGGACACAGGGTATATTTAAAGAGGGGTAAAATATTTTTTATATAATTTTCAGAAGGAAATATATGTGCAAAATGCATATATGTCTATTATTATTCAATAAATCTTTTGTTGCTTTATAGTGTTTACATGGTAAGGTTTACTGTATGATATATATGTAACACTTATTGAATAAAGGAAACAAGTTCAAAAGTTGAAATCTAACATTCAGAGACAATGCATAACTGTCCAAAGCATAAAGAACTTCAGACTTATTAATATTAGCACTAATAAAATTAAATTACAAAAACAAGTATAGCTAGGACAATAATGTATAGAACTATTATATACTTCTCCCTGGAATTTATTTCAACTCTTTAATACTGTAAAGGAAAGAATAAAGCTTTTTCTAAAATGTTCAAAAACTCATGCAAAGGAAATTGGCAAGATACTTACAAGTAAAACTCTGGGAAAATGATCACTAATTCCTAATCAACTTTGCAAATATTAATTTTTTGGTTGGTTGGGCTTTTTTGTACTATATAATATACAAGAAGAAAAAGGTAAAACAAAAAAAAAATCCCACAAACCAAATACAAAAACATTGTAAATAATATATTTTGTAATGTATTGAGCAATAAATCCTCTGATGTTCTCTGTTCAGTCTCGACTATGTTGGTTTTGCTATAGGCAAACTCAGTTAATACAACTTGTGTATATCTACTCTCTGAGAGAAACAAATTTACAGTTTCTCTTTCAGTCTTAATAATGTGAGAACAGTGTGTGATGGCCAGATTGCCCATGACACAAAGATCCTTTCCAAATATTCCAGTTTGCTCTGCAAAATAATCTGAGTCTTAAAATTTCAGTCAGTATATTAAGAGTTGGCTGGGTCTCCTCAGATGTTGATATTCTAGAAATCTGTGACTGCTCTCAGAATGGAATTAGTACATCCCTTTTCATTGTTTCTGTAATGTTTTACTCTACAGAGTAAAAACCTGCTTTGCTTGTAGCTCAACCACAGTTGAGAAAATCTACATCTTTACCTCTATTGCTATGTCATCTTAAACAAAAGCAGAAAAACTCCAGTGTGATGACAGTAGCTGCCTGAATGTTTTACTGACAGCATTGCATCTAGAAATGACAATGGTTTATGACACAATGCTTCATGTTACTCTATGAACATATCAGAGTGGACCAAACTACCTTCATTAATAACACATTGGAGAATATTATTTTGCAATATTTCAGTCATAAATTAATTTGACATACAGGTTTGTCCCATAATATTGTCTTTAATTCTTATAACTAAAACTTTTACCATGTTTCCAAAAGGATGACTCAGTTTTAAACATGATATAAATAAATGTCACCCACTTCCTTATAACAAAAACTTTCAATTATTTTGAAAGTCTTACTAATATACCTAGTCATTATCATACTCTATTTCTGCATATTTCCTGATTCCTGTCTCACCCTGATATCTGGAACTAAGCAAACAGGTGAAATCCATTGTTTGCATCCTTGTTTTTCTATATTTTTTTGGGAGATAAAACAAACTTAAGGACTGTAAAAACTGTTTATTTCCACTAAGACATCCGTTAACCTGCAATTGAACTTGCCCTTTTTAAAAAAATATCTATTGCAATTATTTTGTCTTATGGAAGTAATTGAATGCCAACTCCGTTATGTAATATGAATTTAGAGCAGCTTTGAATTAAAAAAAAAAATTCCAGTGGTTTGAAATTGTTAATCTCTGTCATTCATACACATATCAAAGGTGTCACTAGTGTGTCTAAACACACCATCAGATTGCACATTTTCCCCTGTGCACCCCAAGAAAAAGTGGCTGAAGATCTCAGAAACACAACAGTGGTAATGAAACCCCTGAAGTTCATAGGACCTGCATACCACATTGCATGTAGCAGTTGAAGTTTTGTATTTATCAGTCCACTTTCTGCTGCATATGTTTCTTCCACTCCTTCACTGACTGCTCTTCTTGGGGGTAAAAAAATCAAAACAAACAACAAAACTAATTTCCAAGGCAGAAACTAACAGCACTGTGGTCTTCTAGCTGCCAGGATGTTACAAAATGGCTATCTGAGTATCTCCTCAGATGGCCATTCCAGCAGGTGTTGATGTTGATCCTGCTTCATTCAACAACTTCTTGTTTCCCTGGAAGAAGCTTACATCTGTTTGGGCAAATTCTGTCATCACTGCCATTTCATTTGCAAATGCCATCTGTCTTGCAACTCCCTCAGGGAACAATCTTTCTTATCTGGCTCACAAGAGACATCCACATCATTTGCACTTTTCAAGCAATACTTTCTTGAAGCGCTATATGCCATTGTAAAAGTGTCACCTTAATCCCAAAATTAACAGATACCATTGTAACCAACTTCACCACCTTCTGTTTGTAACTCTGCACATCATCTTTTTCACTGACATGAAAAATCTTTCTAGAGTAGACTTAAAAAAACTCAGAAAGCTTTCATGCAAAATTTCTCCATTCCTCTGCCCCTGGAAAGACCCTTTCTGAACCCTGAGTCAGATTCAAGCTGAGGGTGGTAGATTTCCCTGTCTGGTTTTGGCAACATAGATAAAGCCTCAGGAAATAACTTATTCAGTGTGCCTAAACAATAAAATTACCTTATAGTTGGCATGCACAAGCAAAGCTGGAGCCTTATTATTTCCTTATCCCCATCTTTGGTCAAAAAAAGAGAAGAGCTTGGTCAAAAGATGATAAAATCTCATGTTCATTTAACTTACAGGGAAAACTCCTCTGTCATCTTCAAGAAAGTGTCACTAACTGTGATAATGATGCCCACAGATGATACCCACAGATGATACCAGAACTTGGCTGTCTTCTAGGCCTATATCTCAAAGACAGCATGAACAGATATCATGTAAGCAAATTGTAAATATGTTTTTGGCAGCACTGTGCTGATCGTTGCTTGCTGCTTTGTAGCCATTTCCATAATTCTCAAGCAAAACCAGAAAAAAGTACATTCGGAGCCACTTAAAGACTGTGTCAAACAAGATTAAGATTGATTTAGGTTAGCCTGGGATTCTGTAGCTAATGTTCTCCACAGAGTCAGAAATGAGATGACAACCAGTGTACAACTAAATAAAAAACAACTGAAATAATGTCTTTATTTCCACTGTGTCAGACTAATCTGTGATAGTACTTGCAAACGCACAACATTCTTTTCTAGTCTCTGTTGAAAACTAGTGCTGAACATCTTCTGGAGTGTACAGGAAGTGCTTTTCCTTTTCAAATACTGCCTAATATTAGTGTCCACAAGAGAACAATAGGCCTAAATGTCAATCTTTTGGGTGAAGGTAAAAACTAGAACAAATTGCTAATCTTCTGCTGTGCATAGATAACATTGATTAGTCCACATTTTGCTTTTAAACAGTCAGGATTATCTGTCCGGGTAGTGGGAAATGACTGAAGGTACAAAGAAACTTTTTCAAAGGGGAAGAGGGAAAATTTTGAGAGGTTTTTATAAAACCTTTAATGCAAATGAAGTTATTTGGTTTAGTGGTAAGAAAAGATTGCAGATTATTTTGTAATGGGCAGAAAGTAGATAATTATAAATTTACGTTTCTGTAGTTTCTGTTCTTGTACCTTTGTAAATAAAATACCAAATTTCAACTCTAAAATTATATACCTAGAATGAATTAGCAGAACATATTAAAAATATACTTACATATTCTGTACTATAAATATACTAGACAAAATAATAGGACACTGGCCTGAATCCAAGTTAAGCCAGTGATCCCAGGGACTTGCTTGGAATTAATAAAGTTACACAAGTGTATGTTTTGTAGATTCAGTGTTGAGTCCTGAAATAACCTGCACTTAGTTTGGCTCTATGCCAACTTACTTATCATCATCATCTATATACATGTGTAGAATTTAAAAAGAAAGGGTTCAGTATTTGCAGTATTTAGTTCAAAAACTCAACTTTTAAAAGTATAGATATAAAATGGTCCCCATTCTCTATATGAGAAGACAAACCAGTACTATTACAGATAGAATTTGACTATTCTCTCCGCACATCACAGAGATAGACACAGAATACACCATTGATGCATACTCAGATATCAAACTCTATTGAGAATTTTCAGGAGAAGAGGGAAATTCAAAAGACAGATAATTACTCTAGAAGTCTTTGCAGGGTCCAACACATTTGTACTGGTGTGAGGAAATTGTGCTTTATTAACAGTTTGAGACAAAAACAAAGATTTTTTTACATACTTTTTCTTAAGTTATTAATGACCTTAATTTATTTACTTAAAAGTGTACAAAATTTAAAACTATAATTGTGACATTAAGTTTTACAAAATTTAGCCCAGGATAACAAATTTATCCAAGGAACTTAACATTGCTTAGCTCAGAAGACTCTAACTGTGCAGACAACCAGACAGAGGTAACATTAAAATGAAAATTGGAAAACAGAGTAAATAAAACATCAATAAAACAAATAATATTTTCAGAGGAGAAATGGACTGATATTTATCGCCACATTTTTCTTCATTGCTTTTAATGAAAGATGAGATCATTACTTGGCAACACGTGGTATAGTCAAATAGAGCTCATAATTCTTCCTTGTGATAGCATTTAAATTTTTTTTTTTGCCTTAATTAAAAATATTCTATTTTTGTAAGCACAATCATAATACTTATTCAGGAGTTCTTCAAATCTTGTATAATGTCACTAATAGAGGAAACTTGATTCTAGTTCGATTAGTAATATACATGTCTTTTCATAAGAAATTTAAAAAATATTTTTCCATATTTCCTTTGATTTTCAGTCTTGATCAATTTTCACTTGAAAAGATAAAGTCACATGAGTCTCAAAACCAACCCTAATTATATATTAAAACACACATTCAACCAAAAAAGATTTACCAAGGAATGCTAATGATGAGAACATGTTTTTTTTTCCGAATACATTGATTGTTCTAATTGCGAGCTGTAGAAAGTTAATAGAATTCTACTGGTTGTATTCTGGGTTTGTTTTTTTTTTTTTCTTTGCTTTTATTTTGTTTTTGTTTGGTTTTGTTTGTTTCTGGTGTTAGTTTTATCTTTTAGAAACATTGACTGTATACTAAAAAAAAACCATCTACTGAGGAATAAGTTAGGATTAAGATTTTCAATATAATTAGAAATTGAATGAACTACAGCTAAACATAATTTACAATTTTTTAATCTGTTGAGAACATCAAACTTTAGCTACATGGCTGTGTTTAGCTTTGCTTTCTAATACATCTTCCTATTATCACAGCTATTAAGATGGGAATCAAAGGCCAGTCTCTAGACTAGGTGGTCCACCAGGCTACTAGGCACAAAGCATCATCATTCCTGAAATCAGTGAGCAATAAGAAAACAACATTGTATTCAAACATTTTGATATTCTGAGGTGGAGAGCAGCAGCCTGTCTACTGCTAATTCATCTCAGGGTGTAGACTTTGGCATAAATTAGCCAGGGATTTGAAAACATCCCTATAAATCCGGAATAAAATGCATGAAATGCATCACTGCCTCAATGCTGTAAGCATTTGAATGAAAAGAGGAAGGCTTGTTGGCTGCTTTTATTTGTTTGTTACTTTTTAAATATTTGTTAAGTTGTAAATGTGAAATCCTAGCACAAAATAAACATAGATGGTCTTTTGTATGTTTATCTTTCAAGGTTCTTAGGGTGAATATATCTTGATCAGCAACACATTTCTAAACAATCATCTATTTGTCACAGTTATGTAAATGTCTAGGCAATACTTAGTTCTGTAAATTAATTTTTACTTTTTTCTATCTGTACATATTTGAAAGACAAAGTAGGCACCATTGTTAAAAGGAGCTCTAGTTGTGTTCTTTAAATGAAGCAAATTCCTTTACATAGTTAAGTGAATATTTCCTTGGAATACATACCAGAAATAATAAATGAGTTATTCAGAAAAAAAAATATTCTGAACACCAAAGAACGTCTGGCTGTCCACAGACTGCTTAGTAATTTTCCTCATTTTGTCTCTTCTGAAAGCATTCTCTGTTCCTTGTATGGGATAGAGTTACACTTCACGAGCTAAAGAAACTTCTACATATTTATACAGCATTTTTCATCTTTTTGTGTCATGGAAACGAATAACCAAACCATTTCTGCATTCTGTGGGAATACTTTAGAGATGCAGAACTGCAGGGAATCCCTTTCTGTGCTGAAGTTCCTCCCTATAGAAAATAGGACTGGATTGCTGTGATCCCAGAGGTCAAAGGCAGAGGACGGAGGATGCTGCTGGCAGTGAGTCAGGCATGGAAAAGGGCATGGCCCGAAGCAGGGTGCAGCATCCCCAGGAACCAGTTCTCAGTTGTGGAGCTGTAACTGAGAAAGCTTGTCTGTGTGTATTGTACAGAGTCATCAGCACTACCCAGCATACAGCCTGCAGTGCCCTTTGAAGCTTAGTAAGCGTGCTGAGTTGGCGTGTCCTTGAAATCCAGTAGAAAATTTAGGTCCAGCTTGCCACTGAGCTAGAATAGCCTCACATCCAGCACTTGCAGCCCACCTCTAGCTCTGCTGAAGCATCAGCCACATCGTGGCTGTTTGCATGTGTGTCTGTGTGCTCACAGGTGTGTGCATGCAGACGTGTCCTGCCCTTTATGCTTTATGTCAGTGGTGTGCCTGTCTATATGCACACTTATGTGCAAAGTAATGTATTTTGTTAAAGTGAACCCTTTTCTGTCTAACATTCCTATGAAAGATGATGATGAAGTAAGGGTGATATTTTGCTTCTCTTTTGAAATAATTACCCAACCACAACTTGTGATCAGGGAGATTTTACAGTACTGTTATTCCTCCTACTACTGTGTTGTTATAAAGAAATTCAGATCATACTCCAAGATGAAGAAAAGGGTTTCAATTTCACTGCTCCAGGATTTTGCTTCTAGTTTTAAAATGCACAGTTAAACTAAACAGGTTTTATTATTTTGTTATGATTAATTTACTGTAATTTTTTTCACTGTGTGCTGAATATAAATGTTGGGTGCATTTTATGTGAATGCACTTTTACTGATAGACTCAAATATCCGTATCTTGCCTATCATGCATACCTCAATAATCTTGGAATTGAGAGCTCCTTGTTTTCATGTTAGTTCACAGGATTTTCTTATCTCTTTCCTTATTTATGTTGCCCTAGATCTATAATTTTACCACAGGGAAAAGTACTGTTAATATAAAATTCAGCATGCAATATTTTTAGTAGCACCTAATTTTAATCTTTAATATATTTGGTGTAATTTCAAGCAACAAAGATAATGAGCATAGCCTATCTTCAAAGACAGATTTGTCTGCAGAAATATGTTTGCTATGTTCAAGATGGGAATATGTTTAAAACGTAATTTTGGATAGATGTTTATATTAATTCTATTGTTTATAATGTTTATACTGATTACATTTATAGTTATATTTCTATTGAGTATAGACCACCTTCACTTACACTATTATCTCAGTCAATTGCAAGCTGATTGAAGCAATGACTCAAATTAAACATAGGTATGCTGTATTGCAATTTGATAATTGAAATCATCTTGTAACAGAAAATGGCCCAAACTGTTCAATTTTATTTTTTTATTTATTCAATACTTTAAAGAAAGATATTTTTAAATATAATGTCCTACTTTTTTCATATAGTTTTCAGGTGAATTGGTGATTTTTAAATATTTAATATACACTTCTATATTTATTGCATGTATTGTAAGAAAAATAGCACATTTTTGTCTTGATATGTAATTTTCCTCTAGAGGCTTTCCTGTATTCTTGCACTTTTCCTATCGTGTAGGAGGTCTTAAATGATAACACAAGTAACTAACAGAGTTTGTTGTCATTTCTTTCTTCCTTTTGTCTAAAGTACACCATCTTCCTCGAGCAGAAGGAACAGAATGAATTTTGAATTCTCTCTGTGTTCCTGAGAATGCTTTTGCATAGTACTTAAAATTTTGCCCTGAATGCATGATGTGGAAGGCAACAGCAATCTTCTTTCAAGCAAAATGTTGTGATTTGTCCCTTACCAATCCATGAGGATCTTGAGCAATTTAATCTAAATAGACTCTGCTATTTTCACACATGAGTGGGTAACAATTGCCTCTGAGGTGCAAATGTGATGAACCATTGACCGTGTCATTCAAAAAGAAAAGAAGCCACAAAAGCCATAATATATGCAGTGAATATAAGGCTAAATTTTTATCTTCAGATAATAAGTTTTTGAACTTTTTTTAATGTAAACTTTACATAGTCTACAATCTTTTCTGTAAACTGGATAGGTAAAAAGACAGAGGTAATTATTGAAAACCAATTGCAGTGAGATGCAGAACAAAAGCTATTCCTTTTTATGATGATAATTGAGCAGAGCTCTAGGCTTAGTAGGATAAAATGATTTCAAGCCTCTTTACATTGTTTTGATTAGGAGATTGAAAATGTGATGTCTTAATAAAGAGAAATGTACAGTTCTAAAAACATAGCTCCTTTTCTGAATTATGTTAAATGTAGGTTGCAGTGCAAAGTGCCAAATCCCAAAATTGCATGTCCCATTTCCAGGGGACCTTAATAATTGCACCAGTTTGGCTTTGTAACACTCAGCCCAGTGAGCCAGATCATGTACCCTCTGCCAAGCTGATCTTCCTTCAGTGGCATACAAAACAATAGCTCCACCTCTTGCCTTTTTTTATTCTTCTCACTTTTCTGCTAAGGCTCATGAGGTAACTTTGGGCCTCAGAGACATCAAACACAAAATTAGTATTTAGAATAACAAAGTGGTGTTTTCTGTGACTAAGTACTGTGTGCAATCTTAGGCAAAACATCTGAGACCAAAATAAAGTGGAACCCCTGAGTCATGTGCTGGATGAAGGTGGTTCTGTTTCTGTAATGGAACAATTCAGATCACTGATATAAAAAATTATTTTCAGAGTATGATGGTCTAAGTCTCCATCCACATGGTCTCCTACTTCCCTTTTTCCATCCTATCTGTGGTTATTTTCTCAGAAAGAAACTTATGTAACTTATGATTAATCATCATGATTTAGTGTGTATAATTACTCCAAGATGAAAAATTTCTACACTTATAATTATTTTGAAAGCTTTTCTGGCAGCTGTGGATTTCCACCTGGTGATGTACAGATGGGAAGAGAGATCAGGCTGGAAATACTTCTGAATTCAGAAAACTATATACCTTTTGTTTCTTTTGTTCTCTTGTTTTGGTTCTTACCTTTCTGTTTGGAATTGGTTGCCTACCACAATGATTTGGAAATCTGGCTACAGAGATTTTTCTTCCTATAGACTATCCTTAGGGTATTTTTGAACCAGATCCCATTTTGGCCCTGCTTAAAAGCTGCTTGCATATGAGATGTGGAACACCAGTGTCGTACAGGACAGTCCTGAACAGATGTCAGCTGTTGATAACAGCAAACTACAAAGCTTTCAGTAGTCACAGTTAAAATAAGTTTGTTTTTGTTTTTGTATTTTTTTCTGCAAGACACACGGCATTCTGCTTATTCAAACACTAGAAACTCTGTTTTCTCTTTTATTTTCTTTTCTAATGATTTCGTCGTTAAGAAATAACATCACTCCTTGAATTGCAACAGTATTTTTTGTCAGAATATAAAAGAGGCAATTCCCTCTTCTCATCAAATGTAAGGCATAACATGCAGGGAAAACATTGTGTTTCAAGTGAAAAAAGGAAGGAGAGATGGCTAAACAACATCATTCGTTCTTCTATGTGACTAGGGGCAAGAAACCTCAGACCTAATGCTATTCAGGAGTATTCAGACAAAAGACATATTAAAGAAAAACGGTGATTTATTCAAAATAAAACTTGCATGGAAATATATAATTCAGCGACTGCATTTTTCTTGGGAAGCTTTCTTTAGATTTCATTAAAGGTTTGTTGTGGTTTTTTTTTTTTTTTCAAAAATAAGAAAGAGAGAAGTCTCCAATTACTATTTGCCTTATGGTCAGGAAACTCACTTGAGATAAAAAATCCTGAATTCAAGTCTGTAATGACCCATAATATGCAGAACTCTAAACCGATTTATTAAAATTTGAATGCCAGAATTACTATTAGTTATTTTGCCAATGAATTCACTTTTGAAAGGTCTCATTATAGTGCCACTTACAAAATGTCATCAAATTATAAATATATTCCAATAAATGGGGAAAAAAATGTTTTCTTCCTTTCCTATTTTGGTTTTAATGACAAGCTATGTTTATTGGGTTTTGCCCCAATTCTAAGTCATGAATTTTTTTCCAGTATGTCTGTCATATTTGATCTTCCATTAAACAAACACAAAATATAACTTTTATAGTTGCAAAGATAACCTTCAAACAATGAAGTGAATGTATTTGGTTTTTATCAGCAATGTCTCATTTGGTCTGAAGCATGAAAGGAATGCAAATTTATTTTCATTTATCACACTGTTGAAGATTAATACTAATGCAATCCAATTTTTAGTGTCTAGAACTATTTCTATACTGATCAAAGCCTTCAGGAGAAAAGACGGGAGGTCCTGGTGTACACTTTGTGCCTCCTGTTGGTGCCCTTTGCCTCCTCAGTCTTGGGGAAGTAAAGATTACGAGCAAAAAAGAAAGTTTTAGAGCCAATAGCCCTTCATATCCATCTTAATAATAACTAAAGATTTGGTCCACTGACATCCATCTAAATTTTTGAAGGTTCACAAACATCAAAATTTCACAGTCATTAAAATTGTATATCCAAGCATAGAATTAGTACAGCTCTGTTTCTTACCTTTATTGATGGGATGGAAATCTAGTGCAAATTCTTTCAGACACATCATAGTCTCAAAAAGAGGCATCTTAAATTCATTATACTAATATCTGAAAACTACTTCCTATCTGTCTTCCATGAAATTCTTTAGCAAACCCAAGAAAATGCAATGGCAATCATGATATCTGGAAAAAAAGAATCCATTGAGCTTAGAAGTTAGATTTATCATCCATCTTGCCCAAATGGACCTAACTGCCAAAAACAATCAAACTTTAAAAAAAAAAAGTGCCATGAGATTGGTATTCCTAGAGATGTCAAAATAAAATTAAATAATTAAAAATAGTACAGATACAGCTCCATGCTTTTTGGTTTGGGATTTGGGAGTTTTGTGCTGTCTTTTGGCTTTTTGGGTTTTGGGTTTTTGCATACTACACTAGGTTTTAGTCAGAGAAGATATTTTACTCATTTTACATCTGAGAATTTCAACACTTTGAAAAGACAGCATTTATATTAGATTATTTTGATAAATTTATGCTTGATACAATTTACTGGTAGTTTGATTGAAATAGCAATAATTTTCTAAAGTAGAAAAAAATCCCAACCAAACAAACTCAACCAGCTTTTCTTAAGAATTTTAAAAATTTGTTCCTTTCTAAAATAATAATAAATTGCACAGCCCTTAAAGGTATGAGTGGCTTAAGGGGGTAGGGGTGGTTTTTTGCTGTGGTTTCTTGTGGATGATGAAACCCAAGAGAAAGGAAACATTACCTCAAATAAAATTTTTATTTAATCTGAAGCCATATCAAAATAGTGTCCAGTTGAAATTTTCCTCTTTTGCACTGTATTATAAAGAATTCTGGAATGACCACATTAAATTTCTACTGTGTGTGAAAGCTGCCCATTACCATTAGGATGAAGGAAGTACATGGATTTATTTTAATTTAATTTTTTCATTTTCTGTTCCATTCTACTCCACTCCACATATGCACCTGCTCCACACAGACACATAATAATCAGTGTGGAGCTCTTGATTTAAATTTAAAGTTTACTTAATTTACTTTTTTTTTTTTTTCTGTAGTATAGACACAACAAATTAAGCCCTAATAACATGATATTGCTTGGGGCAGGAAGAAGATAGTTGAGAGTGTGATGATCAAAACTGCATTAGCGCTACAAAAACTTTGCAATATTTCTTAAAACAAGCTGCAAATTCCCCTGCAGATTGGGCTGTATTCCCTTTCACAGAGTAGCTCATGTTTCTATTATGATGTTGATAAACTTCCATTCCCTTTATTCTAAAAAAAACCCCACAACTTTTTCTGTGATATGAAATTATCTTCTCCTGTATTGTGGCGTAAATTATGTGACTTGATACTACACAAGAAACCTGGAGCAGGGAAATTCACAGACCATCCATTCTGATTAAAGCAGTAATCATGGAATTATCCTGTCTTTTTCCTAAGTAGGTGCTGGCCAAATACTTCTGAACAGTTTCACAGATAAATAAAAAAATAAATAAATAAATAAATAAATAAATTGTGTTCACTGAATTTGGGATAACTCCATTTGTTTGGATGAAAACTTCAGCTGTTTAAAATCAGAGTTGCTCTATAGATCTGAGTAAAGCATGAAGCAATTCTGATTAATGTTCCTTGGTAAGGATCTCATTTTTTTTATCATTCAAGTATTAGCCCTGTTAGCAATGAATCCTTAATATCTATGTTTTAATGATATTTTCAATTGAAAAAGTTATTATGAATGAACCTATTCCTTCAATTCTATGCAACTATGCTAATTTATTTAAAGGTGATGCTTCCTGTGACAGGAAATCAAGTTTCAGACATTTGTCACCAGAACTATGCCAGCTGGCCTTTTCAGTTCAATATTCAAAGCTAAAAAGCTGTAGTCCCTTCCTTGCTGAACCGAAAAAAAAAATGGGGACAATGGCCCATGAAAAAAAAAAATAATGGAGATTATATTTTCTATAAATTCTATTTTTTATTAATAAAAATTTGAAAAAAAACCCAAAAATAATATAAAGAAGCTATGCTCCCACTAGATATATGAAAGTAAAACTCCAAAGAAATGCTTTCTTTACAAATTATTGTCAATATATCCACAATTTGTGGAGCTTTCCAACCAACTACTTTTCTTAGTCAAAAATGTCAAAGTCAGAAAAAGTGTGTGGAGGATTTTTTTCTTGATTAATAAATCTGTGAACAAAGTTTTATGAGTGATAATCATATCTACTATTATCTTTGAGGAAATATTTACTAAGTTCTGATAAGTATGCTGAATAATTGTATTTACACGTATTTTTATTTTAAAAAAATAACAAAAAATTAACAAAACAAAACAAAAAAAAAAAAAAGGGATAAGCAAAATCACAATAATAACTTCCATTGGTGCCCACCAGGAGTAATACCACATCTGTTATCCTCTAAGTATTCTCTCCAAAATATTTAGCAAGTAATTCTAACAAAAACAAAGCACCAAACTCCACCACCACCACCACAACCCAACCCACACAAAAATAAACTGAAAAACCACCAAAATAAAAAAAAAGCCCATACCCAAATCAAGCAATAAAACCAAAAAACCCCAAACATTGCACACAAGAAAAAAGGTATCAGGAGCAGGGTGACAAAGGCCTGTTGGTGAGGTTTGGGAACACAGCACTTGTGCATTTCTTAGTCCTTTCCAGGAATGTAGGAATGTTTGTAGCCTTGATAATCATTCTGGTGGTGAAACATTCCCAGGGTGAGTTTAAAGTCCAACATTGCTTTGCTTGGCACATTGGCTGCTCCTGCTTCCAGACTGTGGGGGAGCAACCAGGATGGGAAAGGCGTTGGGTGATAGGGTTTTAGGAGAAAGGTGTGAAAAATGGGGTGCACCTTCAAGGAGTGTGAAAAGTCTGGCAGGGAAGTAATTGGGTACATGAGCTCTATTTTATAATTGCCTGAACCCTAACTGAGGTCAATTTTACCTGTTTAATGTGGAAAAGGATATACTTACTTGTCTTTACATAGCCTAGCACATTTTCTCGTTAAGTGTCCCTACTATAGATAGCCTTTGCTATGCTTCAGTGAGGAGCCCTTACTTTTATATTATTTTTATAATTGTGGGTGCAACAGTGATTTGAATTAACTCAAATGAGAGTTCAGTGCGTAACTACAGTGAGGCAGGAATTCTCCCTATAATTCTGTTAAAGTGTCCCTAAGCTAAAAAGCCTTCCACATCAAATCTGCCAATCTGCCTTTCCCTTGGACAAAAGCAGAAAATGTTAATACAAAATCATTCCAATTAACAATACCAATAATTTGCCATCAACACAAGATCTTGCAAATGTACTCTCCCCAGTGTCAGAAACTGAACTGTACACACAGAAATCACAGTCTGCAGCTTAAGTAAGTGGATTTCACTGAACATTTCTTTAGGTTCTTTTATTGCTTCCCATGACTGTATGAGAATTACTGACAGGATGATTTCTTGCAAAACAATCGGTAAGCAAGCTACTTGTAAAGATGATAGATTTAGGAACATTTCTCATATTATTGCTGTTTTGCTTTCATCTAGAATACAATTTAAAAATATGATGTTAGCAATAATCTTGGTTTAATAAATGTTTACTATGAATAAAACTGTTTTGTTTTCATTTTTTCCTTCTTTTCCTCTTGGTAGTATCAATTAGTTCTGTCTTGTCATGGCCAGTCAGAGCTTTATCATGGAAGTTATTTTTTTTCAACTCTTGGGTAGAGACTGTATAAGTGATGTGGTTCCAGGTTTTGTCTGGTTTTTTCTTGAGCACTACCTAAAGAATAATAATAATTAATTGATATAAAAAAATCACATCACAGAAAAGACAACTGGTAAACAAGAAGTTGTATTTGTCAGAAATCTGCAATTAGAAAATGGAACATGCACCACACCCTCCCCCCCTCCTCCCATTTTTAGATTATAATTTAAGACATTCATGGATGATTTTACCTGACCAAACCAAATTTGCCTCCAATCAGGGCTGGAGCACCCTTGCTATAAAAGTAGTCTGAGAAAGTTGGGATCCTATGATGATAGTCTGAGAGAGCTGAGATTGTTCAGCCTGGAGAGAAGGCTGCATAGAGACCTTAGAGCAACTTCCAGTACTTATAGGCATCTTACAAGGGAGCTGGAGAAGGATTTTTTACAAGTCATGTAGTTATAGGACAAGAGGAATTGTTTCAAACTGAAATAGGGTAGATTTAGACAACAAAAAAATCCTTCACTGTGAAAATGGTGAGGCCTGGGTATGGGTTGCCCAGAGAAGACATGGATGCCTCAATCCAGTAAATATTTAAGGACAGGTTGGATAAGGCTTTGAGCAAACTGATCCAGTGGAAGGTGTTCCTGGCCATGGCAAGGGGATTAGAACTGGGTGGTCTTGAAGGTCCCTTCCAACCTAAAGCCAATCTATGATTCTATGTAAAAAAAGAACGTAAGAACAGAGCAAACATGTAATGTACTTCCGCAATGGAAGACAAAACACTAAGTGAATTCTTATTCCTGTGTCATACTCCTGTATGCTGATGCACACAGCAGAACCTGAATGCTGAATGACCAGATGTCAGGACCTAGTGCTGTGGCTGTCTTTATAGCCTATGTGCATTTTCCCCTGCATAAAGACCTAAAGGTGGTGTAAAGAATAATGCTCATGTCTGTCCCTACAGAGCATGGGGCTCTGTCTACATGCCAGAGAGCGAAAGCACACCATACTTTGCAATTTGGATGCAGTACAGGCACGAAATTTAATTTCTTTACAATGAACAAATACTTATATTGAGATGTCTGCAACAATGAAACTTTTTGTTTGAACTCTTTTGCATTTTGTTGTTTAGTATTTTCTCCTAACAAATAGCTATTGAGGTAGCTGGAGCAAAAAAGCCCAGCAAATTTACTAACTTGGTTCTGCTTTTCTAAAGGAACTGTTTCTTATGAGGTATATTTGTACTTGGACACCAAATATAGAGGACTAAACAACTTACTAATGCTCCTTGAAGAGACTTTGAAGGAATGTTGTTTTGATGGATTCACCCAGTAATTCTTGAAACACCATAAGGGTAACAACATTATATGCTAAAGTCAAAAATATTTCATCTTTTCGAAATGTTGAGAGGTGTTGAATAAAATGAAGGTGGAGTGGGTTTTAGTCAGTAAAGTAAGTTTGATCCGTTTTACACACCCACCTAGCTACATCAGAAAGCAATTTCTTAGTATCCAGAGCAGAACTGAATGTGAAAAAATCCAGTAAAGTGACACATTTTTGGACCAGATTTGAGGTGTCTTAGTGGTATCCAGATCAACTTTCCAATGTAGGAAGTTAAACAGCAAGTTAAACTTGCAGGCTTATTGTTGATGATGGACAGTGAATGAAATCTGGCAATGTGGGCCAGTCTAAATGAATTTTTGCAGCAGTGTTATCAACATGTATAAAATATTGTTTCCGTTATGGGTTTGCTGCACAAAAGATTTCATAATAAGACTGTGTAAATGCCCTTATTTTGTTCTGAAACATTTTTGCTGATGTTAGGAAGCTGACTTCTCTCTATACCTTGAAAAAACAAGTGAAATAAACTAGCTCCTCCAGAGGTGGATTTTACTCCATCTCTTCATTGTTCTCTGCAGGAATTGATTCAGTTTTAGGCAAAAGTAAGGAAATCAGCCTCATAACTTAGGCACCCAGATGCCTAAACAGCCCAAATACCATCTTTCATCTCAACCTCCTCCCATAAAGTCATAATTTCTCAATAATATTATGCTATTTTCTGTTAATGTTTTTGACCAATCTACCTAGGACAAATTGTGTCTTAGGACAGATTTTCGTCCTAGGACAAACTGTTCAACAAAATTTTCAAGTACTGTATAAAGACAGAAAGTAGCTACATTTTATACAGAACTCAGCATAACTGTTCTTACTTCTCCATGGAAACTTGGTAGGTATTATCACTATAGAAAGTGATGATAATTAATCATGACTATTAAATATGTGCATCAATTAAACCAAATGAAGAGCAAAAAAAACACCAAAACATTCCTTTCAAATCAACATTCTCCATTTTTTTTTCCAATCAAACTCCTGCAACTGACTGCATTGTGCCACTCACGTTATAATGAAAGAAGAGACACCAGAAGAAATGAAATTATTTTGTTTTATTATGGCACCTCTGATCAAATGATCAGTAAAGAATGGACTTCTCAAACTTAATTTAGATACATTCCTTGTCATCTCCCTTTTTCAAACAGCTTCTCTGCCTAGGAAGAGGCAGCGTAACACTGCCACCCACTGCTCCACTTCACACAGGTAAAGCCACCAGGGTAAGTAGCTAAACGTTCAGAACAATCAAGTCTTTCCAAGCACAGCCATGACATCTTTATTAACTTCTGAAAGCTCCTCAGGGTAAGCTGGGCAGGCTTTGTTTACTCTGTTTTGAAGCAGATGGAGTATGATCCTCACCTGCTGCACTAAACTGGCTTTGAGCATTACAGTTCCTTGGTGTGTGGGGTTTTGCTTACCCACTTTCAGGTGTCACCATCATCTCTACGGCTTAGCACAGTAGTGCTCTGCTGCAGAGAAACTTCTACTCAGTTATCTTCAAATAACAGGCAATCTCTCTGACAGGCACCAGCATTATCTAGCATATTTAGACAAGGAGAGCTTCTGCTGTAAAGCTATATAGCATGACACAACAAGCAACATTTTTTCAGCGCAACTGTAATACTTGCTTCTCCAAACTTTTCATTCTATCTTTCTGAATCACTGCATTTGCATATTTTGCATTCATTTGAAAGGAATAAATACTTTTGCATTTTTTTTGTAAAAATGACATTGTCTTCATTTTGCTGAAGCAGAAATCATTAAAATTCTACACAGAAGCTCATGAATGTTATTTTTTTCTAGTTATTTATTAGTTGGAAGAAAGACTAGAACCACTCTAAACTCGGAACAATATGCTACTATTTATTTTAAATTTCCATGTTTGTGTGTGATTTTAAATCACCTCTGTTTAAAATTGCTTTCAGACTTGGAGCCTACAGTATCAAAAGCCAGCTGGAAAACCTGCTGATTGTATTTTTCATTCTGTTTCCAAAACCCTTCAATCATCACTGGCATTCAAAGTACATGAGGCACAGGACATAGGACATGAGGTGCTGTAGTGTCAAGATATTAGAAATTACTGCAAGATCTTCTTATTTGAGCCCACACTACCATGCCAGCTTCAAGACCTTTTGATATTTATAAATAATAAGGAGGAAAATTACTAGTTTTGCTCTCAAATACTCAGCAAATTAGTAAACACTGCTTTCACTCATGTAAATTTAATTCACAGGCTTGGTACCTGGCTTTACTTTGCTATAAGAAATTGCATTGTATCTCACATGCATTGAATATAAGACTTAAAGAAAAAAAATCAATAAAATAAATTAAATATAGCCAGCCTCCCTCAAACAATAAAAATCAATGCTGTGTTATCAGGTATCTAAGAAGCAGGTTTATTTTCAACATTAATCTGGATAGTAGTTTCATGGTAATTGATTTTTTTATACTTAAGCTGTCAAAAAGTATAATAAGCAATGATTACTTGTTATTTTCTAAATTCCTAAAAGAATTGATTCTGTGGCAATTGTGTTTTTTTTTTTTCTTTCCCTATCTTTTTCTGAAACTTAGTTTTGTCACCAAAACAATTACTAATGTTTCTTTTAGTAATGAAAAATTGAAAAATAAATGACCTTAACTGCAACTGATTTACAGCTGTAGTAAATTTCTGCTTGTCAGAACATATAAGGTAACGATATTTGCATTGCTTTGATTGGTACACACTCTTGCAACTGTTGTCTATGGCTGAAATAAATGTTGCATTAATTATTCAATATTATGTTTTCATTAAATGGAAAATTATTTTTTCTTTAAAAAAAAAAAAGCTTAGCTATTTTTACCAAACATTATTTTTCTTGCCCAGAAACAGAGCATATCTATTACCTGTGTTGTAGTACAATGGGGGATGGGAGAGAGCTATTTTCATTAAATTTTTCTATGGGAATTCTAAGATTCTGGGAACATTTTATAAAAACCCTGAAATACAAGTTTGCTTCCCCCCCCCTCTTTTTTTAATATATTTAAGAGTGAAGAATGAAAGACAGGAGTACCCTGTAAATAACTTCATTGCATGCAGTCTAGAAATATAAGAGGCAAACATAAATGTGGATGCAAATTAGCAGCAGGTTATTTCAGATTGAAGTATTGACTGCAGATTTCAGAAGGTCAGTGTAGGGGGGCGGAAAGAAAAAAAAAGATTTCTTAACAAAATCTAAGACTCTCTGGTAAATTTTCCTAGTTATTTTATACAAGCCTTATCCCATTATACGATGGGCTTTGAGGAAGAATATTATCTAGAGAGTAATGAACAAATAAAACAATCTTTACACTGTTCTGATTTATTCTGACAACCCACATGTAATGTTCCTTCTAGTTCCCCAAGACAAATCAGAGCAGTAACAGTCGTACTTATCCCAGGCAATTTATAATGACGCGAGATGTTTATTAACACAAACTTGCTTTCCATAAATAGCAGTGGCAGCTGGAGCAGCAGCCAAGTTTGAGCTGGCAAAATTAACATAACAGAGGCATCCACCTCCCCCTTTCACAGATAGCATCAGCATCAGGTTTGGTAGCCCCGTGCACAGCATCTGCTCACATTTTTCATGAGAGTGACATTGATGAAGACAACCTAGAAGGTGCTATGGCAGAGAAAAAATGGGCAGATACATAAATTCCTCTGCAAGCATTGTATTTTGTTTGGTATGATCTTTGGGATTAAGTACTACAGATTATTTTTTATTATTGAAGGGGTAAAGCAGTAAGATGCAGAAGACAGATAAGAGGACTTTGACTCCATCTCTCTACTCAAATGAGAAAGCACACTCCAGTATGTTTGACTCATCTATTGTCCATTCTTGCCTTAAATGTCGCAAAAAATATTCCATACTTCAATTCCGAACACTACTAAAATTTTATTCATTCCCACTTTTTCTTCTGACTTGAAACTTAAACCTTCCTTATCTTAAATTTTAGAAATAATTATTCATAGTTTTCCTTTTGTACTGATTACAGACTTATGCTAATAGCAACTTTTTCCCTGTTTCAGCTAGCACTGAAGAATTTCTATGATGATCTCTTTAATTTAACTTAGTGAGTCAATTGTATTTTTTAAACATTTTTTTATCCCATCTGTTTTAAACAGTATTACATTATCACTTTCCTCTTCAATGTTACTAAGGTATAGTATTTCTTTTACTATCACTGTGTTTTAAGCCTTTCTCTTCCCTGATTGTTTCTGACTTCTGGGTTTTTTTGTTTGTTTGTTTGTTTGTTTGGGGTTTTGTTTGGATTTGGTTTGGGGTTTTGATGTTGTTGAGTTTTGTTTGTTTCTTTTTTTTTGGGAGGGATTTTTTTTTTTTTTTGAATGGTCAAAATATTTCATCAGTACTTTTCTGGCAAAAAGATGCCAAAAGACTCTATCTGAAAGCCAAAGATAGGGTGGAAGCTATAAATCTTTGTAAATAATAAAGCCAAATAAGTGATGCATGTTGCCACTGACATATTAAAACATAATGCTATTCTAGTATTTAAATATTCTCATTATTAAAAGATCATGGAAAAGTGATTAAGCATAAACGTTTTCATTTTTTGTTTTTCTAGTTATTCTAGTTATAGTCCTCTCTGATGGGCAGGGAATTATATTTGTGTTATTATATAACACAAGGTAGAAGTCATGGGATTTCTCTTTGAACTGATCACACCTTTTCAGTTGAGATGAGAATGTTTTGCTTTTGACATTATGTCCTCTTGCTGTGCATTCTTCATGTTAGACATTGCTGCCATTATTGCACTATAAGTCAGATGTTTGCCCTGTAGAAAGAGCAGTAAGAAATTTTTTTGATGATGACTCACTGTATAATATAATAAAATGCACTAGCAGTATAGGAGGTTATTGATTTCAATGGTTTTAAAATAAAAAGGAATAAAGAAATCAGAAAATGGGGAATCACTCCTTAGATGAAAGGCATAGATTGTCACAGGTAGATGTGCAGACTTTGCCAGAAACCACAGAAAACCTAAAAGGTCTTCCAGGACATTCTTCATTCTTTAGTCAACATTCATCAGCATCCTAAAACTCAGTCTCTCAAAAGACAGGCCTATGGCCTGTGTGAGTAAAAAAAAAGAAAAAAAAACAAAAAACCAAACCAAACCAAAACAAAACAAAAAAACACAAAAAACCCCACCAAACAAACAAACAAACAAACAAAAAACAACAAAACAAAACAAAAACAAACAAACAAAAACCCTCACACACAAAAACACAAACAAAGAAACAAAATGAAAAACAAAAGAAAAACAAAAAGTCCAACACTTCAATGGATCCTTCTATATTTTTCATATTTTCACACAGTTATTTGTCACCCTGGTATCTTAGGACCCAGAATGTCAGCAGAGCTCCTTTGTGCAGGCCCTTTATACCTGCACACAACAATAAGAGCCAGGCCTAGCTCTGAATAAAACTCAAAATGAAGATTTGTTTGTTGCAATGCCACCTTCTAACAGTATTGAGCCAACCATGGATAATATGAGCTGTAATATTCAGGTCATGCAAAGGGTTAGAACATGGAAGTAAAAGTGTTTCACAGCTTAAGAGCAGTGGAACCTCCATAAAAATCCAGCATCACCTCATTTGGTTTGACCTCATAATGCTTAAAAAAGTAGAAGCTCTCAGTATGAACACGTAGCACTTCCACAATACAGAGGAATACTTATTAGATATATTGAACATTTTCTTTAAATACTTGCAAGTCTGAAAGGTTAAGTGAAAAGGTTAAGTGCCTAGTTTTGCACTCTTTTTGTTCCTAGTATGCTCTGAGTTTTTTCCTTAATGATAGGATTAAATATTGTTTCCAGCTACAAACAGTTGCTTGTCGTTCCCAGTAGGTTAGTCTCTATATTTTGTGCTTATCACAAACAAAGAGGAAATAACTTTCTCAGTCTTTGAGAGTCTCTTAAAATGCACACACTTTGGGGAAATCATATTTTCTTGAAGGAAATGAGGCATGACCAATCACACAAAACGTGAGAAAATCCCTTGATAGGTGACCTTTGCCACGTGTAAAAGAAACTGTTCAGTGGCTGAGGTTTCATGGATTTCATGCATGAAAATCAGATTTTCTGGCCACCAGTGCTGTTCAGTAAATAAATAATCCATCATTGTGTCAAACAGTAGAAACACGAAGATACTGGCACTGCTAACTGAATAGGGGTTTTTAGTTAGCAACTTATGTAAACCCTACATTTTGTCTTCAGAAGCTGTACATGTCTTTCTTGCACTATTTAGTTTTCATTACTTGAACTTAGGTTATTCATGTTTAGGATAAGTGTGAAGGAATTCTGTGGTGGGGACTATATCCCAGTTCAACTGTATATAACCAGATGAACATATATAAAAAAGAATAATAAATAATGCCATCGTACAATACACTCTGGGAATGCTTTTTGGAGCCTTTCACAGTGGAATAAATCCTTCTGAACTGTACTGTTTTATAATAATAGATACTTTTCTGAGGTATGCTAGAGCACAGAGAACAGCATCCTCAATACAAAGTCATTTAGCTAAGTTTCACTTCTGTGTGTGAAGTCAGTTTGCATGAAACAGTAAAGTATCATTTTCTCATCCTTATTTCATAATTCCTGAATAAAATTTTATTTATTAAACAAAATTTTTTCTCCCTTATATGTAGAAGATAATCTTCTATATTGGATCTAGCAAAAGTTGCATTTTTTCTTATTTATTTTCCCTTTCTTTTTCTTTCCTTATTTTTCTTTTTAATTTGGATATTCTTTTTTCTCAATAAAACTGTAAGAAAACAGGTATTTAGCATTAAATGACTGCACAAATAAACTTTAGGATTCAATAACTCATTGTTTAGTTTTACTTTTCCTTAGACAGGAAATTATCTATATTAGCTTTAATTTTGTTTATTTAAAAAATATTAATCTCTTGATAGATTTGCTCTAATATCTAGAATTCTAATTCCTTAGTTTATTTTGCACAATTTTTTGCCACTATTATTAAAAAAAAGAAATTAATTATTATAAAGCAAAATTCTTAACTCCATAGAGCTCACTACTTCAATAAACAGCTCACTTTTCCCATTCACCTTGTGGTTTCTCTGCACAAAGAGCTGCCATGATTTCTTCAATCCACCACAAAACTGATCCTTATTGCTGATATTAAATAAATAAATAAATACATACACACATAAATGAAATTTTTAGTTTTTCTCATGACATGACATTTTTCCTTTGCTACTTGTGTGTCTTAGGTCTTGGGAACAAGACTTATTTATCGAGTTTGCAGCTCCTTTCTATCTATCAAATACTACTGCAGATGGGTTACTGTACTCATTTATGTAATATGTTGAGGTTACTGTACTCATTTTAATATGCTGCAGCATGGACTCAGTGTGGCTTATCAAGAATAAGAGATGTGATCTACAGTTCCATTAAAATACATTGCTAATATAATTCCATGCAATTCTATGTTAAAAATAAGCTAAAGTAATACTTCTGTGTATTTTTGTTGTACTTAGAACAAATTTTTTTTTTTTCAGAGTTACAACATCTCCTTTAAAATCCACACTACTTTAGTACTTCAATACATAAAGATTTATTGTGCTTCTCCTTAGTACACATCAGACTTACTAGAAATTCACTGCTGTCTTCCATCTCTTGATCAAGTTAAATTATTTTGACAGAAGAAATATTGGTTAATTTGTTTTCATAATCTTATATATCAGAATTTTAATATGTCCTATCCATTCAAATATTTATTGCTACAGTTTTTCTTTTTTATTACTTACTTATACTGAGAGGTTGAATCAGGACAAATATTAGAATCAATTTGTGCATTTGTGCATGTACACACAAAAACACTGAATATTTTATTGAGATTTGTCCATCCTGGTGTGAAGATCAAGACAAAACATTTTCTGATACTGTTGGTATATAAGTTTGCAGAGAGGACAATAACTTAGACCTCTCCATGCCTACTTTTCCCCAGTTCTGTCCTCTGGTAGTTCTGGTAGACGTCTACAAGTGCAGAAGTGAGTGACAGATTTCATAGAGATGACTCAGCATTCCCTAGGCATTTCTTCAGTTTTGTAGGAAAGAAATCCTGGGCTTTTTTTTCCTTTTGTAATAAAATTCTGAAAAGTATTTCATTATTATTTGATGGCTAATTGAGGAAGCTGCTTGATTTTTATTGTGACTGAACGTAGCAGTGGGCATACGTTGTATGAATGTAAACAGCATGACATTCATAATGGGAATAAAGAATGCAAGCAAGTAAAATGAAACAAACAATGAGAACAACGGCAGGATCTGGACTTCAATCGTTGTCACTGTCATAGTGTCATGCTAATAGAATGTAATAAGGCAACACTTGAAAATTATTTTTCTGATATTTTCATCTATTAGTTAGATTTCTAACACTTTCTCCAATGACATGTGGATTGACACTCTTTTATTTATCGGGTAGCAGAAAGAAACCTCAGCCTGTTGTTTATTACAGCAGATGAAAAATATATAATCTTTTCTTGCAAAGCAGCCCAAACTTCTGGCTGTACAGGAATATAGTTATTTATTTATTCAATTATTTGTGACATAAACATTTTTCTTGAATGATTCTCTAAGTGCAAATTTGGTGTGATATTAATTTGACTTAAGTTTAGATGTCTAAAAGTCTTGTTAATGATAGGTCAGTCATGCTAGACTATCCTCATAAAACCAGTGGAAAAAAAACAGATCTAAAGAAAAAATGGCACCTCTCTTATTTTAGACAGCTATTTTAACATGAGGATAATGCTCAAATTGCTAAATGCTGCTGGTTATGCCATTTCTGTTGATTGGAATGAAAACCCAAGTTGACTGCTTTAAACTCAGATGGTTTATTTTAGATATATAGATTGTTTGAAATTAATCCTGTCAAAACTTTAAAGGTCTGAGTGACTTTAAATGTCCACTCAAAGTGTATGTGCAACTGAGCTGACATGGCAATTTGAACCTTAGTTTTATCTTCCTGATTAAAGATGTCTACCTTCAGAGTGCAGTCATCCTACATTGTTTTAATAACCCAAGGAAATGTATACTTCCACAAAAGAGTAAATAATATATTTTTTATGTGGACCAACCCTTTCCTTGAAGATATCTTTCTCATTGGCAGCCATGAAAAAGAGAGCTAGAACAATTAAACTTAATTTAGTTTACAATGCACGCCAAAGTTGAGGAAAAGAATCCAGGCTACATACACTGGATCTGGGCTTTAGCCAAACAGGAGGGTGAAGAGAAATCAGCTGTTTACATCCACTCCAGAGTCCCTTCTTTACCTAGCAGTGTCAGCAAAGTTCCTATCACCATTTCACTGGCAGCAGTGAGGCATTTACCTTGCCCAACACTTACTCCTCCTCTCATCCAATACACTGGGCCTGCACTGTGCTCTGTAAATTCACTGGAACTCCATGTGAGCTCATGGTGCCTGTGTCTGCCACTCTTTGGCACACCCTCCAAAGGCCTGGAAGCTTTTGGAGATGCAAAATCATTGTTGCACATCCCTGCTCTCCTGTCAAGTCTTCACTCAGCAGTGGTGAGGAAGGTCGTGGTAGATGGACCAGAGGAGATGGGTGTTGAGAGGCTGCTGCTGACAGAAGCACAGCTTGCTCTGAGCATTGCTGCTCTTCCTTCCCCTTTCCTTCATCTGCTCCAGATCAGGGTGGCTAACTAGTATCTCCTGATTTCTAGCAGAAAGATTCAGTCTCATGCTTCCCACCCACTTCATCTGCAGGTCTAAAGACTAAAGCTAACTGTTGTTGCTGTCAATTTTTTTTTAAGGTTCTTAATCTGATGTTAAAAAATTAATATGTATTTTGATTAAGCCACCCCTTTGTGAACAAAATAAGACATCAACTATTCATTGGGTGTAATTTCTAACAGAATATGTTCATTTTTCATTGTTAAAAATTAAAAAAAACCCTTTTTTCTCCATCCTATGACTGTGCTGAAAATTATTAATATGGAAAACATGATATAGGATGACTAAAAGGAAAGGAATTTAATTGCTTACTTTTATTACATATACTTCAAACAATCAACTTGAATTTTCCTGTCAAATTTCCTCCTTTCTCAATCTTGCACAAAAAAACCTCCACACTGTTATTATAGAAGTACTTAAAATGAAAAGGAAACTTTGAGAATATTAGTTGCTGAGGGGATAAAACATTAAAAGAAAATAAACCTTCTCCTCTTATAAGCACTGAGTAGCCATCCTTCACAAGGACCAGTTTATAAGATATCTTTCTCCATTTTTGATAGTTTCAACTTTGAATCCAGCAATGGCTAGAGTACTAATTTTGGGATTCATATTAAATATTTTGAAAATTCTAATTTTAATTAGAAAAGAATACACTTTCGCATAGCAATGATGGGATATAGCTCATCCAGATTATACATTTATTTTGGCTATTCTGGTCAAATTATATTTACATATAAACTAGTAACATTTTACTTCTGTGTGGGTTGACTTGATAGAAACACAAGAGCAAGGCTGCTGTTATAAAACTTTGTAAGACGCCCTGCCTTAATCAAGTATAACCAGATACTGATGCGGGGAGCAGAAGTAAAGCATTAATGAGCTTTTAATATAATTTTCAAAGAAGATTATGAATTTAAAGATTCAAATTCCAATTATGTTTTATGCAGAAATCCAAATTGGTTATCTGCATAATAAATAAAGCAGTCAGTAAAACTAAACGATCTGAAAAAAAATCATAAATATGCTGAATTGGGAGGGATCCACCAGAATCATTGCATCTAGCTCCTGGCCCTGCAGAGCACCATCCCCAAGAGTCATACCAGGTACCTGTGATTGTTGTCTAAGCAATTCCTGAACTTGGACAGGCTTGGTACTGTGACCATTTCCCTTGGTTCCAGTGCTCAGCCACCCTCTAGGTAAAACACCTTTTCCTGATATCCAAGCTAAACCTCCTCCGACACAGCTTCATGCTGTTTCCTCAGGTCTTGTCATTGATCTTGAGAGTGAAGAGATCAGTGCCTGTCTCTCCTCTTCCCCTTGTGAGGACATTGAAAGCCACAATGAGGTCTCCCCTCTCACTCCTCTTCTCTAGGCTGAACAGACCAAATGACCTCAGCCATTCTTTGAAAAGCTTCCCCTCAAGGATCTTCACCATTTTTGTTGCCCTCCTTTGGATGTTCTCTGACAACTTGATATCTTTTTTATGTTGTGGTGTTCAGAACTGCCCCCAGCACTGGAGGTGAGGCTGCCCCAGCTCAGAGCAGAGCAGGGCAATCCCCTCCCTTGTCCAGCTGGACATGCTGTGCCTGATATACCCTAGGATGCAGCTGGCCCTCCTGGCTGCTTTGTAATGACACCAACAAGGTCTTTGAGGATTTTTTGATGACTCCCACCAGGCCCCATAGATTTATAAGGATACAGCTGGAGCCACAGGTCCCACAGAAGTTCAGGATTGATCGGAAGTTGATCATCCTCACAGTCATGGCTCTCCATCTCAGGGCACTGAGACCCCCTTGGTCTCAGAATATGTTAAATGCCCTGGCCTTGTCCATGTCACCATGTCAGGTGACCATTCTCATGCCATTTTTACACTGTCTTTTCCCATTAAAATATTTGAAAAATTATTTTTATTGTCCCTCATGTTTCTGGCTACCCTAACCTCCAATTGATCTTTGGTAGTATGAATTTTCTCCCTATAGAACCATTATGCTAATATTGTAATGATGCTGCAAACATCAAATATTTTCTTATTTAAAAATATTTTGTGTGGATCCAACTTTGGAACAATGAAGGTTCATTAGAAGGACATTGTAACCTCAATCTAAGAAAGAGACAAGAATTACTAGAGATATTTTTATATATTTCATCAGAGTCCAGCAGTATAGCTGGGATGTTGCCAAGATACTGTGTTTTGCAAGCATTTGTACCACAGCTGAAATATAATCCAAGTAAATAAACATTTGCCTCCCAGGAATGTTAGGAGATGAACAATTAGTCACATAACTGCAGTTAGACCCAAGGGTGCAGTTCAGAGAGTCCACACAGCCATACTCCACTAACAAAACCCTCATCTAAAGGAGAACTTCAGGAATTTCACTGCATGGGACTTATGAGAGAGGCTTTGATGAAGTCTGTTTAGGGAGGAGGTCCTCTTTGTAAATGACGATGTAAAAGGGACTGAGATATCCTAAAGAGTTTTACAGATGGGTAATTGGACAGTTGGCTCTCTCAATTAAAACATGAATACTATGTTAAAGAAAGTTTTATTGATCTATAGTTATGTTATATTAATTTGTGGTTTAGATATCCTCTGTTCTCGCCATAGTGCCCCTTCTCCCCGTGTGATTGACCTGCACCCCTTGCATAGAGCATTTTGGGAGGAGGGGATGCTTGTTACTAGGAGGCACAGCATGACAACACCTGACCTCCAATCAAGTTACAAAAAAGAAGCCTCTACCAATAGACAGCAAAGAAGGAGTTGACTGACAAGACTTTAAGAGGGGCCAAGGGTATAAAAAGCAGAGCATCCATTTTGTAGATGAGCACATGGCAGCTGGTCATGCGCTCCCAGCGTGCTGCCCTTTTCTCTTATCCAGTCCTTTTATTGTATTTTGTTAAGGTTTAATAAACCTTTCAAATTCTAAAAGTGAGCATCCTTCTCACAAGAGTTTTAGAGCCTCTAGATTCACAATTAAGCTCAATCATGAAGCGGATGCAGATTCAATAGGTCTAATGCATCCTGAGAGCAGTCTGCCCTTCTTCAATCCTCCTTTTTAGATCTAAGAAGAGTCAATGTTTCATTTACACTGTCTGATATCAGCATTTGTTTATTTTGGCTTCTCTAATTCCTCTGTCCAGCTGAGAAAGTAGATTCTATGTCCCTCCTCCTCTCAAAAGCCAAGGAATTACTTTGAAATCTTAATCAACAGCTGAAACCTTATGGTTCAGGAAAAATGAAGATCTTTCAGTAAATACAGACATATTGTCTTGAAGAGTCCTTGTCACTGATATCAGAAATAACAAAATAAATCTTGCTTACTTCTGTCAACCTTCAGCAGTGGAGGACTGAACTCGGTCTATTGTAATGGGTAGATATGGAAGTAGAAAATCTGGAGTAGTTCTGTTCTGAGACAAACAGGCATACCTCTTCTCTGAATAAAACACTATCTGAACGGGTAGGCCCAAGGAGTAGTGGTAAACAGAGCTAAATCAGTGCCACTGAACATTTTCATATACAGGTGTTACATGACTCACCCCTGAAGGTGAGAATAACTGATGTTCTTGTGAATAGATCCATTGGTGTGGACTACAGTGAAAAGACACTGAATAACCAGTGTTTACACACACACATATATATTTGTACATGTACATATGGATGGTTTATTTTAAACAGTCTAGTTGCAGTGAAAAAGAGACATGTAATCATTTTGGTTATTATCTATAGAAATATAACAATATAAAGATATCACTTAAGGAAATATATACAGAAAAGAAAGAAAGGGTAGGAGTACATAGTGGAGATGAAAGATAACACCTCCCAGAGACCCAGCAACAAGACTATTGTTGCAATTTACATACCCATTCATTGTTGAAGCCTTGATCTGTTGAGGGTTGGGAATGGGTTAATATATATTCAGGTTCAGGTGGGAACATCCAGGTGCCTCCTCCTAGGGGAAAGTTTTACACTGTCTGTTGCAACATAGTGGATCATGTGCAGCCATCTGGTGGAAGGCCCAGAAATATGTCTGAGGGCACTTTGGGTGCCTTTGACGGTTTATGAAATCTTCTGAGACACAACAGCTGCTTCTCATGTAGCTGAGCCAGTTATTCCCCATCAGAAGGGATGAATATCTTCAGGCCTATGTATGAATGTACTGATACCTTCCCTGGAGAGGAGTTTTACACTTAACCCAATTGTGTAAGGGCGAACACTGTCATGACAAAAAACATTAGCCCACCTCTTCAGGACCTGTTTCTTATCAGTCTTCTTCCCCATTTGGCTTAAAACACAGATTGCTGCTAAACAAAAGTCAATTTGTCTGTGTTCATCCACCCATGGTAGATCCCCACTCCCCCTGCACCTGGGTTGTTCTTATGTAGATGAGAGGTTTTGCCACCACACACCAAAAACTCTCCTCCCTCTCTTCTGTTGGGAGGTGCAAACCTGGTTTAGCAAAACATCCTACTTCTTTTGCAAATGGCCAATTGTCTGAGTCATTAACCCTTAAGACTTCTATCTTTGAACTATAATTTTCTTTTGTAAACAGTCACAGCCAAAGACTCTTCACTTTCACTGTTCAAATTCTGGAAGTTTCTGAGTTTTTCAGGAATGGAGAATTTTAATGTACTTTGATTGACTTATAAAAGATGAGTAGTTTCAATTTAAGTGTTTGGCCAGTTCAGGATTCACAATGAACACTAAACATTAAAACTGAAATGATAATAGGGAACAGAAGAAAGTATTTGAAGTTAGTAAATATAAAACATGGGCAAGAACATTTTTATGCATAATTTCACAAATATAACATATTAATATCAAAGTGATTTCTGAGATTGTAGTAGATTTCCAGCCCCCAAAATTTAATTTCTGGTGTCTTCTAATATACAGGTCTCAGTACTGACACAAAAATGCACTAATGGGTTTTCAAGCCAACATTTGTTTTAGTACAGAAAATCTCTGAATGCCCACAGACCACAAAATACCTTTATATTCTTGAACTGAGGTAGTTCTGGAGGAAAATTTCTGTATTGTGAGGTGAAAATTTCCTTTGGTAGAGTGCTCACCAGCTATTTTTAAAGTACTGAGGAAGTTGTAGCCTTACATCAGGATGTGATGACAGGTGACATTCTGTTTGTGCTGCACTGTATGCTGCTCTTATGTTCTGGAGAGTGCACATAAGTGCATAAAGTTATGCACGTAATAGGTACAGAGCTGATATTTGTATAAGTAGAGTTTTCAGCTGTTCCCATTGCAAAAGGTGCTTTAAATCTAAGTGACAGAAGTACCAACACATTCTTCCATGACGGCCATCAAGTCACAAGGCAGTCTTTAAAAAGTGGTGACTCAAATCCAACAATTTCCGTAACAGATAAGAAAGCAGTCATTTCTTAATGTAGGAGGGATTTCAGTGAAGAGGCTAGGGTTTTTGTTACCTTTATGTTTTCCAAAGCTTTTGTGAGATTTAATAGTGCACCAAGCCAAGAAAACAATTCTACAGTCAAAAAAGTTACAGAACACACAGCTCCAGCACTCCTGAGATTAAGGGACAGTGGAGGGAGAGGTAGGGAGAAAATGCTTTGAAATTAATCCAATGTCATGTCATTGAAAACTCTAACCGAAAAAAAGATTCACATTTTATTTTTCATTTTTTATACTGCAATGATTTACAAAGCTTCAAATGCCCACACATCTACTAAGTCAGACCATTTAAAGAATCTAAATAAGCTTGCATGATTTTAAGCTCTCTGACTTTGAATATGAGCTTTGAAGTCATGCCAAAAACCAACTGCAGCAGAGCTGCTTTAGAACTGAATTCCTGACACTGGAATTAGTGTTGGGTGTGTGGCATGCCTAATGATAATCTTGACCACGTTTGCTGCAGACAGCCATCACACATGGTCCCTCTGAGTCAATCATTCTCCAAAGATAAGATTTGGAGCTTTTTTAGTTTTTACAGATTGGTGTTTTGGACACTGCCCATTCTGCAAAGCCAGCTTGCCTAATCACATGACACTTTTCCATAGGACAGGAAGATTTCTTGAATATTCCTTTAGTTAATTCCTGTTGAAAAGTTATTGTGGGAGTGTAAGCAAAAAATTATAAGTAAAAATGCCTCACATATAGGTTGTAACCACAATTAATTGGATTCTCAAAATTCTTCCATTTCTAAATACATTAGAGCTTTGGTGTTTTCTTTATATAAAAGCTTAATATTTTTATCAATAAAAACTTTTCACTTCATAAAATAAATAAACTACCATGCTGCTTCATCTCTGTAGAAGCACACAGTCAACATGCTGCAATTTTTTTTGTTCCCTATGCTGCAGTGAAGAGAATATGCTTCTGTTACTGAAAGCTTTGGGAGTAACGTAGTATGTCAGAGGTAAAAAGAAAACCATTAACAAGTAGATTGTGTTTTTTTCTAAAACACGTTCACATGTGTCACTGTCTTTCTAACAGAAGTCCCCTATCCTGGAGTCAGAAAGGTAAACAACAGCATTTTCATTGAATTTAATGGAGCAGAATCAAGCTGTTCTAGTTCCCCAGGAAAAAAAAAAAAATACTTCTTTCACTCAAACATTAGTCACTATGAAAGAGCAGATAATTTACTTGAAATATGAAACTCTTAAAATGCATTCTTCATCCTGGCTAGATGATTTCATTTAACTTTTATGACATGATTTGTCATCCTATCGTGATGCAGCACAATGTAACTGAGCACATCAGGCATTTTAGATAAGAGTTGCCTTGCAGATAGAGATGTTGGCTATGGTTTCAAAGCACACTCTTGAACGTGGGTGTAGATTACATAAAGAAGAAAAAGATCAAAAAATGGTATAGGTATTCTAGGCATTTTGAACTCTATATGTGAATCTTCCCATACCTCAAATGATATCCCAGCCCTACATTTAGAAAGGATAGAGAGGGAAAAACTCACAATTTAAACATTGAATCTGTCACCAAAACTAATTTTCCAAAAAACTTTGGCCATTATATTTCTAAATTTCCACCTTTCTATAAAAATTCTTTATCGGACTTTATTTACCACTGATTTATATGCTGTGAATTTTACACTGGTTGTATGAAGACTGAAAAATATGGTATGTGCAAGAAACAAATTTTGTAAAAAAATATTAATCACATAGAATTCAATATTCTAGCCACAAAAAAAATCCCAGAAAACGCAAACCAAAAATTTCAATTTAAGAGGACCAAGCTAGATATATAAATAAAAAATTACTTGATACTCAGAAGTCAGGTTATATTCTGTTTCTTCCACATAACCATAATAACCACTGTTTAAATTTTACTCTGATTTTCTGAAGCAAATGCAGAAGTGCTGTGTTACTACATCTTAGAATATGTGATGAGTAATAAAATGCTGAGAATTATAAGATTCTCCTTAAATAATAGTTGTCAATTTTTTGAAAAAATATTTAACATTTGTTAAATTATTTTTTTAGCTACCCTCTCTAAAATATATTGGTTTTATTTTGTTTTAATGTTCTAAATACTGATAGAATATGTTGCATGACTTAATTAGAACATTTAGTTTTTTATTACTCACACTTTGCTGAATTAACTCTCATAGGGAATGTTAGTCATAATAGACCATTAGGGAAAAACTTCAAAACCTGAAAATACACAATGCTAAATATTTTTATGTATTTTACTCTACATATTAAATATCACCTCCATTTTGCTAAATTAGTGTTATTTGTGTCATGGATGGTGCATGGATGTGCACCTTGCACTTGGTCTTGTTAAACCTCATGAGATTCACATGGGCCCTCTCCTTGAGCTTGTTCAGGTCCCTCTGGATGGCATCTTGTTCTTCAGGCATGTCAACCACACCACTTGGCTTGGTGTAATCTATATTTAAAAAGAGAATTTTTTTCGTAATTATAAATATTACCATTTATGTTTATATTGTAACAGGCATTCTAAGGATATTCTTGGTTTAGTTTTAAGCTGTTTTGTATTCTTTCTTGATATGGCTTTCTACCTACATGAGCAAATTAATATTTTCAAACAAGATATTGTTTCACGAAGTCATATTGGTGTTCTAATTATTATGATGGCTGAAGGATATAGGTTGAGCAAATGGAAGAAACAGTTTATGTGTTAAAGTATGTTTTGAACTGATCTGCCACTGATGGAGTCAGAAGAAATTAATATAATTCTAGAAAAACATTAATTGTATGTAACTGAGTAGGTAAGTAGTCTCTTCTTAAGCAAATAAAGACTTCCTTTTCACTCTCTTTCAGCTGTAGTTTTTCTTTTAGCTATTATATTGTAGTACAGAGGGGAACCCAAGGGGGAAAAATGATATAAAGAAAACAATTCTCATGGAATTTTGGAATATAAAAATTGAAAATAAATAGGATTTTTTTTTAATGCTAATTCTTTGGAAGCATACAAACATTGGTCTCAGAACATTACTTGTGTGCTGAAAATCCCATCTCTGCTGAAGTCATAACTCCCACTGACTTCACTGAGATCAAGAGATCACAGCTGATCTATACCAGTGTGAGACGAAAGTCAGCCCTCAAGACATTGTCTGAAATTTGACAAACCAAAACCAAACAGCTTCACTCAGGCCTAGCTACAGACAGATGTGTTCATTCTTCTGAGTCTTACATGGAAATGCCAAATGTCAGCTGCTTCGTACACTGCCATTTGGACAGGCTAGCATACAGGGTGTCAGAACTTGTTTCAGAGTAGAACAAGTGCATTGAGAAGGTAACCAGCTTCTTTCTTCATGAGAAAAATACAATGAATTCATGTAATCTTCCTACATGCATCCTAGAGAAAACAACAGTCGAATTAAAAGTTACTATAGATAAGAAATGAGCATCCACTAACTCTGCTTGTGTAAAATGACTCTGTAAAACTCAACCTCTTCCTTTAGCTGGGAATTTAACTATGAAATAGGTAGAGAAATACCTTTTCCATTAGCTGTAGTAAAAGAGCAATGCTTTATTTGTTCTCAAATTTCCTTGACATGACAAGGTAAATTTTCCATCATAGCACAATAATTTATTTGTTGAAATATGGAACTGAAAATTTTTACTAACTATTAATGTGTATGTTCAATTGTGAGTAAACACATATGTATGTGCATACACATATACATATATACACACTGACAAATGCAAGGAAAGCTTGTTGAGAGACCAAATATTTGAAGGGAAGCTATTTCTTAAAACTTGTTTGATTTATTTTTTAAGATCTTGTGACAGATTATTTTTCTTCCATACATTATTTCAACTTCAGTTCATAGGATGGCATTTGTTTTACTTTCATTCTAATTCTGTAGAGGCCATTACTTCAGCATTCTAGCTTTAAAGCTTGAAATATTTGCCTTGCTGGGGCCACAATTTTGCATTTCTCAAAAATCCACCCAAACTCAAACAAAAACCCAATACTACAACTAAGTTTTCTGAGATTGTTACTTGGGATATAGAAATTATCTTTTGTTCTTAATAGGATGATGTCCTACCTTCTATACACTGCAGCAATATGAATAAAACTCAATAATTTATCTGAAAAAGAACTTTAAGCATTTTTGAAAAGATAAAAGAAAATTTAAAGTATATGTAAATGTAAATAAAACCTCCTTATTTTGTCTGAGGGGGTTATATTTTTTTTCCCAATGATCTATAGTATTCTTTGGAGTGGAAAAATACTTAATATATATTTGGCCAATAGTTATAGGTGTTATGTCAGAAGGAAAATGTGTATCTCTGTAAGAGCATGGATCTCAAAGTAGATGCTTAGCAACAAAATAAACACTCACAAAAAGTCCTCCAAATTGCTTTTATGATCTTGAGGACTGTTTTTATTTCTTTTAATGGTAACAGAGCAATAGAAGCAAAATAGAGAATAAGTCCTATGTTTTCTCCCTTTAAACTTTCAGCTCAATAGGTTAAATCTCTTCCCTCTTAATACTTTCTACAGGTTTTGAAATGGCTGAAAGTAAATCAGACAGCAAGAACTATCCTTTACCTTCCCAGAGGTGTAGTCTTCTGAGAAGTTTTGTTTGAGGCTCAGTAGCTAAGCATGCTAGAAGTGACTTCCATTCTTGCATTATTGGTAAAAGCCACAGATGTGCAGGCACACAAAAGATTTCTATCAAAATAAAAAAGTAGCTAATCCTCTTTCAAGTTTTGAGTTAAATTCCCTTGAGATGTTGTAGCTCTAGAAAAAATTGTTGTTTGACAGGTTTTTTAAGTATATTTAAAACTAGAAAAAGAAAAGTATATATATCATAGACTGCAAAATTTGGAACATTTTTCAGTTGTCCTCTAAAGTGCTTGTTTAATTAATTTTTGTTGTTGTTGTTACAAATGGAGATTTCTCTCTCAAAAACAGCTACTGTGTTTTTTGTAGTCTGGTGAGCATCAACACTCCAAATGAGCCTGAGTCTCAGGAGGAGGAAGCAGGGAATCAGAACGAGCATTGTGCCTCTTTCGTCATTATTCTGTTAGCAGCTTTGAGTAAATGTATGTCTGCTTCTCAGGCAAACAAAAAGCTCAACGAGTTCTCCTTCTTTGAAATGATATTATACCACTGGCTTAATTTTGTAAAGTCAGTCTGCTCAGCTGTGAAAACAGCCACGGTTTTTCTGTTGTTTGATATATGCAATGAGTTATTATTGTACACCCAGTACTTGGATGACAGGATTTAAAATGTCACGAAATAAATGAAAATATCAACAGTTTGGCAACAGGAAGATTTCTGTTTAATGTGAACCTGACTTTCTGAGAGTCTTTTTGTGAGTTTCTCCCTGAAACCTAGTCAGTGAAGATTAATTTTAAATCAAAAAGTGACAGTAGATATGTTTGCCTCTGTGTGGTGCATTTCCTTGAGGAAAACTCAAAAATTATGAGTGTCTTGTTATTGGTACTGTGAGTGGGATTCTTGAGGCAGGATTAGATCTGTTTCATACTTTAATTTGTAAGGGTAATAGAAAAAATGAAATTTCAGAGTATTTTAAGTTTTTCAGATATTTACCAATATTTAAGGAGATATATAATAAAATTTTGTCCTGTTTTCGCTCCCTAGCATTCACACATACATACACTTCTGTTCATTCACTCTTAAAGTTTTATTTTTTAGATGTTATTTTAAGAACATAGAATACTTGGTTCTTCTTTTTCATTATTAAATTGACCTTATCTGAGAGTTTCTCTGAAATTCAGTTCCTCCTCATTTGCAGTACCACCTCCTGATGCCCCAAGTTGACAGCATGTCTGTGAAAAGCATTTTTTTAATAATCCTCCAATTTTCTATGTGAAATCTGAGAAAAGTTAGGATTACCATAAGAGGTTTCTGGGTTTTATGATGTCATTTGGAGGAAAAGGAGTAAAGAAAAGGCATTTGAGGCCATTTATGAATGAGTATGTAAGCATGATTTTAGAGAAAATAAAGGTGAGTGTAGTTTGGGTGAGCTACAGACATGAAGTGAGGGGAATGGCAGTGCAAAGCCTTGTATATGGAAAAGAATTCCCCTGCTTCTGTTTCCAGTCAATATGAAAATTTATAAATATCCTTCACCTTCATTGGAAATAGTGAAAGGGCTACAAACACCTTTCCCTTCATGAGAAATGAAAAAAAAAAATTACACTACTGACACCTAGCAAGTTATTTGCCTCAGTGGTTTTTGTGGGTATAGCAATCTGAACCCTCATTTTATGTGTATGTGCACATGTGCATGTATATTTGTGAATAATTGCATACAAATATACATGTACCAGGCAGGAGTACAAGCCAGCAGGGCTGAAAATGTATGCAACCCAGATGTTCCTATGTTAATTGTTTACTCTGAGTTTGAAGCAAATCTGTTGCAATATTCCCTTCAACCATCAGCAGTCTCACTCCATTGTAATACAGAGCAGTGAAGGTCAGTGTTGATAGATTCTTAGTGTGTTTTGAAAAAGATTAATGCTTAGCAATGAACTCTGTATGAAAGGTTTCCTTTCAAACAACATCTTAGGATCACGGATTCAGCATAAAAGATGAGCTTGAATCATAAAGGTCACAGTTAACACTGTATTTGGCTGCCAGGTCCCTGGTTTAATATAAGCTGAATTAGATCCCATTTATTTCCCCATTACACAAGTTTAAGACTAACCACTACTGAAGTAAGGAGCTTTTTCATCTGTTACTTAAGACACTGACGAGCATTAAATTCCTGGAGGGGTCCTTTGCATCGACCACTCAACTGATAAGGAATTGCTTTTTATTTTCAGTTAAATATTTTAGAAAGTGTGATGTGGCTAGAATTCAACAAGGACAAAGCATTTGACTCTAGGGAAATGAGGGGCACCTCTCTCCATATGGAGGAAAGAGGACTAAGCTCTCTCCTGGAGTTAGGCTCTGCAGGCAGTTAAAGATGCAGGAGGAGTGGCTCTTCTCAAACAAAGCTTTCGTTCAAGAACTTTCTTCTATTTTACAAAGGACTGAAGTCCAAATCCCTCTGCTGACAAGCTAGGGTTGAGTCCCAGTGTGAGTTTCTCATTACCTAATTATATATTTGAAAGTAAGAATTCAAATCTGAACTAATCTATCTAGTTTCCCTTTGTAGTTAGTGGTAAGAGGATGGGCTTCTGCTGATTATCCCAGACAGCTATTCTGGGAGGTATCTCTGGAGGTGTCTATTTCACTATGGATTATATAGTCAGCCTAGGGTGAGTACTTTACTCTTACAAATGAGGTTTTTATTTGCCAGAGGTAGGACAGATGAATCCCTCCCCAAGTCTCAAACTTTTTTTAATAAAATATCCTAATAGAGTTGGTCTTGGTTAAACCTGTTCCATTTTGATTAAAAAAAGAAAAAACAACAAGGCACATCTGGGAACAAAGAGCAGCAACAAAAAAACCAACCAACCAACCAACCAACCAACCAAAAAACAAAAAACAAACAAACAAACAAACCACACAAAAAACAAATAAACAAAGAAAAACACAAAAAAAAAAGGCAGAGGAAAAATTTGCTTGAAAATTAAGTCATAAAAAGCAGGAGTGTCAGCTCAGTACCTATATATAAGAGTCCAGCAGGCTGAAGGCTGCAGGTGCCCACAAATCAAATTCAGGAAAGAAGGATGATAGTTTAACCATTATAATTGGTAGTAAAAGGTACCTTTTTCTCTACCTATGCACAGATAGAATAGGTCCTAGAGATGTGCATGATAACAAAATTCTTACATTTTTGTCCAGCTCTGATGTTGTTGGGATTTGAGTCAGACATCACCTGTCACTGCATTGTCAAGAAAATTCTGTCAGTATTCAGGTCAGCAATTAGAGTGTTTCATCACTGAGATATTTATGCTGCTAGGAGAATCAGGAGTTACAAATATTATGTTGTGCTTTTGTAAATCTAGCAGTGAAGGGGAAGTATTTGATAAAAGAGGTGTGCACCAAGAGCTTCAAGGACAACCTTGACTTGTGGCACTTTAGCAAGACTATTGCACGGAAACTGCAACCATAGGTTTAGCTCAATGATAACAACTTGAATAATAATTTTTTCCTCAGTCTTTCATGTTCAATATATAGCAGTTTCCCAAAGGGTGAAAATGCTGTACCATTTCTTCTCCAGCTTTTACACTGCCGTCAGTGCTGCGAAATCTATGGATCCACAAACACCAAGGACCTAGTCACAGTTTTTCAAAGAGACATGCTTGGTCGTTGGTGGAGAGAAGGGCTCCTGCAGGGAGTGATTCATCTACTTCATCTCCAGACAGGTGTCTAAGTTGGTTGGATAAATCAGCCTCTGGAGAGTCTTATCTCTTTTCATTAAATCACAGCAGCTGTTCAGAGGATGAGCTGATCTTACGTGGCTGGGCCTTCCCGTGGCTTAAGTGTAGATGACATGAATCCCACTCAGCCTGTCCAGCATTCTTGCAGACTCTCTGCAAAGACAAGTCTTCACATCGACTCTATTTTTTCTTGATGTTGCTTGGTTGTTGTGGGGAGGAAGGTGGGGAATATGATTATAGTAGTTTCTTGATTTGTGTTAAATATGGTAAATTTCTCATCTTTCACCATGTATTTCCTCAGCTTCAGATGAGCTGTATTTAGAGTGCAGAGAGCTTGAGTGTTTCCAAATTTTTATTAAGTCGAAAAGCAGGTAATGCCCTGAAACAATCACCTTCTAGAGAATCCATAAAAAATCCAAGAATCAAAATACCACGCTAACAAATTCATAATAAAAATGGGTCCAAACACAGAATTTGAGTATGTATGTCCACAATAATGCGATCCGTGGGAAAAAAAAAAAGAAACTATGAATCTATGTTTAAATGTTTTTTTCCACTTACTGTTACAGAAAACCTAAATTATACACTTTGTAACCATCTGTAATGTCAGTAACAGCAGCTGCTCCCAATTTGCCATACAGTGCTATTGTACATATTATTTGCTTTGGAAATTTCTTTTAGTGTTTAGAACTACATCATGATGGTTTGATTTTTTTTTTTTTAATGTATACCAACAATTTAAAAAGCTCTGACTAGTCAGTAGGAATGACTCTACATTAATAGTGTTTTTGTAGCAGGTATTTCCTTTTTGTCATCTTCTCTAAATGTGTATTTGATATGTTAAGTACATGAGAGTGGTGTTTGAGTATGTGTATGTGTGCAAATTTACATGCTGGCATAGGCTGACACAGTTGCTTTCCAGATATTTGTGGAAACTGGTTTCTAATCACTGCTGTTTTTCTGACTTCACATAATTTAGATATCTTATCCTCTTATGATAATTTCCTAACTAGGAAAAATACAGCACATAAAAGAATAAAAATACTAAAGAGAGCAGATGTAAAACCTGTTTAGAGTACTTCAGGAAAAGTTGAGGAAGAAGGAAAAGACAGTTTCGCTACAAAAAAACGTTCCAATGATTTAAATTGTAAGCTTCCTCAAAGTTCAATAACACAGAATTTTTAGGTTTCTTTTAGGTGTCCATCATGTTCTCACCTAGTACTTCATGGGGACTTCATACTCCAGGCTAGTATGTATAAGTATCTTCTGCCCTGGTTCCTGGCTCTCACAAGCAAGGAAAACAAGCTTGTATTAAGGAAAAGGTTTCAGACAGTTTTTACTGGAATGTTACATTACTCATAGCTAGTGATAGATAATAAAAGATAATCTTGACTTGGAAATTTAATCAATTGACTCCATTCTTGATCAACCACTGTAGCATTATACTCTTGTTTTCTTGACATAAAAATAATTGATGGACAGGATAAGTACTCAGTTGTTTTCCTGGAACATACCAAGAATGTTCATCAGAAACATATTCTGTAGTGTCAGCCTTATACCTTTGTGGCTCTGTGGATTGTAGCTGCTCCAGGCTACTAAATACCACTCTTCATATTCTTTCATTTTGCAGTCAGCAAGAAATGTTTTGCAAAAAAGATGTTGTAATAGATGAGAGAGCCTCAAAAGGTCTCTTTCACTAAACTTTTAGAAAGTTAATGATTTAAATCATTGGAACATATTCTTTAGTTTAATAATGTCTTCTTTTCCACTGTACTTTCATTAGGTAGATTCTGTAAATTTAATAATCTATTTTCTTACACAGTGTCCTCCTTCTGCCTCATTTTTCTGCCTTTTGTTCCTGCTCTTTTTTCCTTTCTTTTCCATATTTGCTATCAGGTTTGTTTTTTCATGGTTTTTTTTTTTTCTTCCTTTTTCTCATATTTAAAGATTACATTTTCCATTCTAATACTGAGTGGATTTGGTGCTTGGGTACAGTTACAAAGGATTACTTGGAAGTTATTTATCATCTGACTAATACAACCACTCAAACAAAATCACCATTCTCAGAAGTCTGTAAGAGTGTTTATTTATTTATTTATTTCCTTTCCAATTCATCAAAGCTTACTGAGTAAAAAAACAAAGATCTACTGACTCTCAGTTCTGTTGTGAAGTTGGTTTGGCTGGTTTGGAAGTGTTCTTTTCTGTCTCCAAGGTTTCCAAGAAGATACATTTACAAAGGGTAAAGATACTACATAATAATTAACCAAAGTAGAAATAAGTGCAATTATTGCTATTGAAACAAAAGAGAAAAATAACAACAGCAATTTGGGGGAAAACAAAGCACAAAAATAATGAACAAACAAAGTATTGATCTTGTCCTGGAGGTAGCTGGCATTTGGATTTCTTTTTGCCATTCTCAGAATTTAGTAATTTAAACTATTCATTTCCAGGAGAAACCAAGTTGTTTCTGTTTCTCCTGTATATCTCCTCTTTTTCATATATTATCCCCAACAGGAAAGAAGGAAGGAAAGAATTTTTGTAAACAATTTATATGGTGAAAAATAGTATTTCTTTATTTTGATAAGATGAACATATATTATAAAAGTGAAAAAACCTGTGACATTAAATGTCTTTTCTACTGGTATTAAATACATAAAGAAAAACTGAAATACCAGAACAACTGGCATTCAAGTACTACTAGAGGAAAATAAAATAAAATAAAATAAGGCCAAATTAAATTTGAAATGTCTTTTTACAATTATGAATAAAAGAATGATGTGCCTCACAATGAACATATGTCTGAAGGTATCTGGGAGTAGGCTGAGAGCCGCAGTAGTTCTTGCTATTCCTCCTCTATCCAAGCCTCTCCATGACCTTCAAAGAGCCCTTCATGCTCCCTATCAGCAAAACAAAGACAATTATATTTAGAGAAGAAATCTGCAGCTACAGCACTTCAGCTGTCGATCTCATCCTAAGAAGGATTCCCAGGTGATTATAACTGTGGGAACACATTTCTAGTAAAGACACCACTGTGGTGAGACATTAAGCTCATCTCCTGCCTTTAAAGTTCTGGTGCATGTCCCTTTTTGTGAGAGGTGTTAACAGCTGAGTCCTAGCCATGTTCTGTCTCTGTTTAATGCTCTCCCAAATCCACTTGGAGCTGGATAAAGAATTTATTTCCTATGACCCCTGCAGGGGGTGGGACAGAGTGTGATACTGAGCTGTCATCATGTTCCTTTCACGAGAGTGTGGCATCCGGATCTTGGCAGTTCTCTTGTGTGTGTGTCCACTTGTGGGCATGCACATCTGCAACTTGATTCCTTGATTCTTTACAGCTTATGCAGTCACTTGGTCTTCTATAAAGCAAATGCAGAGGGGGGGGAAATTGCTGTGCAATATATTGTCTATAGATAGAAACAACCATACACAGGGCGAGGCCAAGGAAAAGACAGGGTAGATACTAGGAAGTGTTTCATGGAGCCAGCCACTCTATGTGCATAACATTCTTCATCTAAGCACTGTGGTTTTATTTTTGTAACACATTTTTTCAGCCTATGTATTGTTACAAGACTACTAACTGCAAACACAGCTGCCATTTTGTGTTCGGGAGTGATAAAAAACACTTATTCCAGTATATCTGCCAGAAACTTCACTGTTCTTTGTAGGTCTTATTAAAGCTAATCTAAAGCAAAATTTAGAGGTTCCAAGATCTTTTACATCACACTTTGAAGTACTGTCTCCTACAAATGCTGCAAAGACTCAAGGAACGAGTAAAACAAAGGAGATACAAATATAATTTTGAAAATTAATTATGAGGAAAATGCCAGTATTCTTGACAACTGAACTAATTAACAAGGGATGAAAAAAAAAGATTACGAGATGGAAAAAGCTGTCAGAGACTCAGTGTAGGTATATTGCTTAGATAAGCAAAACTGTTCTTCAATGGAACAGTAAACATTAGCACACCTTCAAAGAACAATAATAAAAATTTTTGAAGCACAGGATTGTTCTCAGTAATTAGAAGCACAGATGTAATTTGATTCAGTCTTCTAACACTCTTTTCAAAGAGTAATTTTTTCAGGTAATTGAAAGCATTAAGAATTCTGATAAAGCACAAGAGCATTGCTATGACACAGGTTCACTACGGATATGGCTTCACTGAACTGAACTTGAACTGGGGACTTCTAGTAGAGAATGATTAAGTGTTCAGAATTAAATATATTCACCTTTCATTTAAATTCTGTGTAACTTTTTTCCCCCCAAAAAAGTACTTCAGCCTTTCCTCTCTGCATCTCAGTATTTATTCTGGAACAGGCATCAGTCTTTATCATCCTTTTCAGTTTCCATTTAGCCACTAGTGACATTTTTAAAACCAATTCTCTGATGCCTAGACTATAAGACCCTGCATACACAAGGTACTGGAGCTGAATCCTGCCAGGAACTAATTAGTTACTTGAAACTCTTGTTCAAGTTAAAATTTCTGAGAGTTTCAGACTGTGCCAGGAGAAAAGCTTTCTTATTATGGAAGCATGCTGGAAGAAAAGGCCCTACAAAACAACAAACAACCTGACCGACTACATAGCAATACAGACCTGGACATATATATATTATGGGAGTGGTCACCATAAAATGCATCATATTTGTCTCTTTCTCCTGATAAGTACAACTTATTTTTACATTATGTAGTAGCTCCAAAGGAGTTAGAAACTCAGATTTGTGCCAGAGTAGCAAACAGATCATGGTGAAGGAAGAAAAATATAAAATATTCAGGATCAAAAAATTCAACCTTTAGCTTACTCAGGACAGACTTGTAATAGAGATGCTCTTGAAGTTCTCTGGATCCACATAAGGGATTTAAGTTTCCTACAGCAGTGGTGGGTAACCTACCCAGCTACTGACTATTCCCTCTCTCTTTCTTCAGATTTTTGTTTATTTTGTACTTTTGTCTTTTCTCAAAGGAAAAGGAGTAAAAAAAAATTCTTGGCTTAACAGGGAACTTTGTGCAGAAGCTTAATTCCAGATTATGATTCATAGTTCAAAAACCCAAAGAAAGAAGCTACATATAATTTGAGAGATGCTTACTCATCTCTGCCTCATTTTACCAGGTAATTCCCAGCCTTTGCTCAGCACATCAGTGATAATTAGCTCAAATAGTGCCTTACCTAGACAGTTTCTAAAAATTCTTTCTTCTGATATATAAATCTTATCAACTAATCTAGTGTTAACTGAAGGTTAGGCATGAATTATTGAAGTAACCAAATATGTTTGATGATCTGCCTCATAAATCACAAGCTCTAAAACCCTCCACAAAGACTCTCACTAAACCCACAAAAACAAAGAAGGACACCCTAGGGACTTGCCTAAGAAGAATTTACCATGCCATGAACACCTCTTGATGTTTTATTTCTCTAGTGCTCAGGGAAATTCATCTTTACTCCAGATTCTGCAGCTGTACTAATGAACTTGGGCACATCAACTGTTTGCTTGGCCCTGTCTCTAACAGCACTGTAGTTAAAAGTATTTACAGCCTAAGGGAATCTTCAGTAAATGTTCTAGAAAACAACTCCTTCTTTATCCCTTACAAATATGTAATGGCAGGGCATGGAAACACTCCTATTCAGAAAGGAGGCATTCACGCTAGAAGGATATGTGGCACAGTTTGACAGATAAGTACATCACCCTGTTTAAATAGTTTATTTTTCCTTTGTTACAAAAGGCTCAAAGGGGCCTATACGCAGTCCCTACCATAACAACACTGTAGTTTAGAGGCTCCTTGCAAGGCAGGTAGTGTCCCAATTTCATTGCACTGCATGAGTCCAGTGTTCAGTGAGAAAAGAAAATTAAATCTATCTTTATTTTGAAAATCCAACCTATTTAGTACATGTCAAACCAAGATAAATATTTTCAAATATGTTCTGCATATGTTTTAGGGTAAGAAAAGGCATTTTAAGACGGGAAAAAGCTTGCTTTTCAAAGCATAAAACAAATATGTAACAAGAAAGAAAACAGAAATTTTAAATTTTTGGAACACAAGTTATACTAAAATATGTATAGTGTGAAAGGAACATTTTTTAAACTTTCTCAATGCAATCTGCAAGAGAGATTTACTAGGAGATGAAAGGAAATGTACAAAATTATTCTGAAATTAACTTTTCCCCCTAATGATTGGATCTCAGAAATGTACTAGCTGCTGAGGCTGGCAGACTTTTAAAACTCCATGCCTGCAGCTCAGAAATAATTTTTTGGAGGGAATAATTGAGAGTATGACAGTTTGTCTACAAATATGTCACAATGTGTTTACTTCACTGTGTGTCAATTGGATTAGCTCCTTATTCAGGGAGAAGAAGCTGAATCAGCCGTTGCAGATTGCCTGCTGCTTCATCTGCCTCTGCAGCCTGGAAAGGACCCCTCCTGCTACCAAGGAAAGCAGGGAGTAAAAATCCAAGTACAGTGCCCTTGACTTGGTTATGGAAAAAAGCAGGTTAGTAATAAATTAAATGGGCTTCTATGGAGAGAGCTGTTAGCTGTATGCCTCAATTTACCCATTTTCTGCACAATAGTTTGTGTAGGTGTCAGAGGAATCTCAATAGCTCACCAATTACTGGAAAACTCTTTGAGTTAAATGTTTGTCTGAATGATGGCTGGATTTTTTTTAAATTCTGCTTTTCCCTCTGCAAACAGCTGATGCCTGCATTAAGCTAAGATCAAATGAAAAATGAATTCAGCATTTCAGAGACACCCAGAAGCAAAATAGCAATATCAGGAGCTAAGCTTTCTTACGCTTCCTTTGTATATGTCAACTTATATTATCCTGGGCTATGTATCATCCTTCCCCGTGTACTTAATATTATTATGAAAGTGGATTATTAGTATGGAAAGTCATGAGACTATTTCTTTTATATGCAAAATAAATCACATGCAACCACACCTCTGATGTGAACTTTTGAACCTGGAAGCTGAAAAAATTGCTTTTTACACAGTCCTCAAAGTTTTGATATGGCCTACTACTTTTTTTCCCCCCAACAGATGAAAAATATTCCTGTTCATGGCCAGAAATTACCACACTAACCTGTGATAGCTGAATCATGGAAGGTATCTATAACTCCTTTCTAAAATGTTTGTTCTGATTTCTTTTAGTATGAAGATTCAGCACAGAAGTAGAACACTCAATAGAAATATTCCCTAATATCTTAAGAGGGATAAATATTTCTGGGAAAGCAATTGCATCTCTCTTACTGTTTCTTTGTCTTTAACTGTCTCTAAGGTACAAATCCTTTTATTTCTCTAGCTGTGACGGGGTTTTTTGCCCCTTTTCTATTGATATCACCATGCCATTGTGAGGTTTTTTTTTCCTTTTTTTGCAGCTTTTTTGTCTGTTGGTGTGTTTGTTTTTATTTATTGAGTTTATATGTATTTAATAAAACTAGAATGGGAAAAAAAAAACAAAACAAAAAAAAACCCAAAAAAAATCCAAGCAAAAACCCCAAATAAAGGGGCACAATTAAGCACTGAGCACACCATGCAGACACNGGAAGGGAAGGGAAGGGAAGGGAAGGGAAGGGAAGGGAAGGGAAGGGAAGGGAAGGGAAATCACCACTTAGCAAGCAGCTGAAGGCTTCCGTTTTCAGTATAAGCCCTGAACTTACTGCCACTCACCCAGGAATTGAAGAGAGCCCATAATGTCAGACCTCAATACTAATGAACCTGTTTTTTTACAGCTATGGCATGATTTGGTTCTTCTGACTGTAAAGCTCCCCTTCTAAGAGAAAAAGGAGATATACAGCTGAAAAGAAATACAGAACACCACATTTAAGGCTGAATTGAAATAAAAGTCCTGCCAAACTCAGCGAAGTATCTTGTATTGGTGATGAGTTTAGCAGTTTACAAATATACACTTGAAAAAGAGGGTCCCTCTCTGAATGCCTCAATATTTCCAGCATATCCCATAATAAGCCTAATGGTTTACCACATAATTGCATCATTAGTAAAACGGTGTTCTTGTTCAGTTACAACTTTCTATTGGCTTAGAGAAAGGATTTCAAATTTGCATTTAAATGAAATTGAGCAAAGAGTGATAAAGGCTTCAATTAAAAGGCCACCTGTTTTTGTTAATTCATTTTTAATAGGAACAGTAAATATTTTCAGTTGATGCACTTTCTGCTGCAAGATTAGTACATTCTTCTCTTCTTTATCTCCAGTGTCAGACACCCCTCATTAGAGGAGTCTGTCATTTTCTCTGACTAAAGGAACCTGTCTCAAGCTTCATGAATCTGTTGGTACAAGACAAATAATAAAGTAAACCAAAGAGCTATTTAGAAAATGCAAACAAAAACACCCAAACGTATGATCAAAGTAAATTCTGTAAATAAATTATTTCCATAAATCAATTAGTTGAAAGGCTGGGGGGAAGCTGGTTCCTCAAACAAAACACTCAAATTCTTTCTTCATTTACACTCTTCTCGGAGGTTACTGATCTCACTTGGGCACAGTGGTATGAAACAAAAGTAATCTTCCATGTCATAATTATGTAATGCAATTAAAACTTAAGGATTACAAATATGTAAAACACAAATCATGACAAGAAGCTTTTGTGGAGTATAAACCCAACTGGTATTCACGGAGTATGAGCTTCAACTGGCATCTGGAAACAATAAATCTTTCTATAAAATGTCTTCCTTTGAAACTAAATTTTTCACTTTTTGGTCTTGTCTTATAGGTTTACAGGTCTAGTTTTGTTCAGTTGCCATTAGACACATAGCAGCTCATCTTGCTTTTCTGATATTTTTGAAATAATTTTTGCCATAATTGCTTCTGTTTTCCATTTACTGTAACCATAACTACTAATTTGCTAACAACCACTACACATCTGTTACAACCAAAGCTTAAAAGTCCAAAATATCCACAAGAACAATTTGCAGTGGACATCTCTTTGGGGATGCAGCATAAGCATTTAAATAAAGAATTGAAGCATTTAATTAGTTTGTGCTTGTTTCCTGTTAGCAGGACATCATAGTAGTAAATAAATGGATTAAGTTTCTTGTAACACAAGCTAGGAGAGATCTACACGGTTGCTTTTCACTCTCACATGCCTATTTAAGGGAAACACGGGGGTCCAATCCCACTTTTAAAAACTTTATCTTTAATTTAAATTATGACTGTTTTTTAATGCTGTGAGGTTTTCCACAATGAACTTAACAAGGGATTATTTTTTTCCATTTCTGGTTGAATGAAGAAAGGAATTAGCAGAAATGTAAGTAGAAGATATTCATGTGAAACTGCAGTTTAGGGGATTTACCCCCTATTTGTTGAAAGTTAAACATTTACAAAAGAAAATAAATACCGTACAGCTCCCCCTCCTTGCCTCTTCCCCTCTCTTGTTTTCCTTCCCCCATATAAATTTCTGATGGACATACTCATGTGATTTGTTTGTTTTTATATTTGCTGGATGAAGGAATATATCAGGAGTTTTAAATAATTGATTTTTACTTGACTCAGGTTCTCCTTCTTAACTGGTAGTTGCTGCAGTTGCTTTCTTTTAATGCTTGCAAAGCTGAACTAAAAATATCTCTTGAAGTCAAATTCAGCATGACTACGTGTTGCAAATGGTTTGGACGTAATGTTCTGCCATTAAATAAATATTTTAATACTTTTATTTAAATTTAGGTTTATTGGATTTGTGTGGCAAGGCTTTAGTAGTTGGAGGGGCTACAGCGGAGGCTTTTGGGAGAAGATCCTAGGACCTTTCTCCATGTCCTACAGAGCAAATGCTCCAGCCAGAAAAAAGCAACCTGCACAACTTCAGAAAAAAGGGGAGTGAGACTATGTGAGAAAAACTCTTCGGACAGCAGGGTCAGTGCAGAAGGAGGGGGNGCAAAAACCCCAAATAAAGGGGCACAATTAAGCACTGAGCACACCATGCAGACACTAGGTACTGCCACAGGCTCCAAGAGGCTAATTCTTCTTTCTTAAAAGCCAGTTAGTGTTACTAGAGATCTCTGTGACAACAGAGTAGTATTTTGCTTTTTTATTATTATTTTAGTTTGGGGGTTTTGTTTTGTTTGGATTTTTGTATGTGGTTTTATTTGTCTGTCTATTGCNTGCCCCTGAAGCCCTTTCATGCCCACAGTGGAGCAGTGGACATGCAATCCACCTGCACCCCCATGGGACCTGTGCCAGAGCAGCTGGGTGCCTGAAGGAGACTGTGACCCTGTAGGATGCCCACGCTGGAGCAGGGTCCTGGCAGGAGCTGCAACCCCACAGAGGACTCACGCTGGAGTGGCTCATGAAAAACTGCAGCCTCTGGGAAGGACTCATGCTGGAAAAGGTCATGGGGACTGTCTCCTGTGGGACTGACCCCACAGTGGAACAGGGGAGGAGTGGGAGGATTCTGCCCCCTGAGGAGGGAGTAGCAGAGACAACTTGTGATGAACTGACCACAACCATTCCACGTCCCCCTGTGTCATTTTAGAGAAGAGGGCAGAGAATTCAGGTTTGAAGTTGAGCCTTGAAAGAAAGGAGGGATGAGAGGAAGATATTTTTAAGATGTGTTTATTTCTCATTAATCTATTCTGATTTGTTTGCTAATAAATTAAATTAACTTTCCCCAAGTTGACTCTCTTTTGCCTGTGATGATAATTGGTGAGTGATCTCTCCCTGTTCTTGTTGTGACCCACAAGCCTTTGGTTGTGTTTTCTGTCCCCTGTCCGGCTGTGGGGGGAGAAATAGAGTGGCTTTGGTCAGCACCTGGTCAACCAGGGACCAGCCACCACAAAAAGCTAAAGAAATTGGAAAAAAGCAAATAAATTATTTCAGTTCAGCTCTAAGGGTCAAAAGACTATAAATAATTACTATGCCTATAGAGAAGACTTTTATGCTAGCCAACCCAGTTCAGAGGACTCAGTGCTCTTTCTCTCATTCCCCTGGTAAAGCAGTATATGAGTTAATTATTGCTGTAGCTCTTACAGTTTAAACCAAATGGGGAAAAGAGACGGCATGAAAGTCAAGCTGAAGAAGTGAGAAATAGCAGCTTTTTACTCAATGGCCATCTGCAGCCCTACAATATTGACCTGATCACTGGAAAGGTCACAGCATGCTCTGTGACTGAAATGCCAAGTGCAGAGGAATATGTACTCATCTAACTCCTGTAGAATTAAATATCTAGGTATATGTTCCAATTTTAGAAGTGCACATTACCTTTATTTTAAGGTATTAAAGGGTGGAGATAAGTTCGTTGTTTTTTTTTTTTTTTGTTAGCATCTAGGTTTTCTTTAGCATTTACCACCCACCTAAAGGGAAAAGAATCTGACGTCCTATAAAAGCATAGTTAGGGATATCACCAAGTGAAAATCTTGGAAACTCAAACAAAATAAAGTCACATTAAAGAAACAACAATTCTATTTTCATTTGCATAAGTATTTATTTTATTTTTAAATTGCTTATGCAAACAGATTCTGGCATTGTTAACTTTTAATAGGAATGCATAAGTTTTATTGACAAGCATTTTTCCCCCCAAAGAATGCTTTATAAATCTGTTCTGAGACACAACTCTATTGTCTCAAATTCTAAATAACTAATTTTTACCAGTAGAAAAAGACAAGCATTTCTCTATTTTTGAGGGGAGGAAAAAATTATGGCTATCACATTAAATATTTAGATATTTGGATAATTGAGCATTATTCATAGTGAGGATAGTGAACCATTTCTGATGAAAAAATAACTGGTGATGAACAGAATTCATATGCATCTAATTGTGACACCTATTGGCCAACAGAGTAAAACACTTAAACATCTCATTTTGCTGATTTCTGAAAATAAATCTAAACAAATAACTTATAACTGATTGTTTAAAGACCTGGACACTTTTCTTTCAAAGAAGACTAAAGTAAGTTCAGAGCCCTATTCCTTGATTTTAGGTTAGGGTTTTTTTGCACTTGGTTGGTTGGTTGGTTTGTTCATTTATTGCAGTTTTTTGTTTGTCTGTTTTGTTGGTTGACTACCAAGGAGTCTTGCCAGTGTATTTAAGATTGGGCTGAGAGCACTTTTGGCACTGATGTCCCCTAATATTACAGCAGTGAATTTGTAAGTCTCACCTGAATGACGAAATGGAATAGGAATTTATCCTGGTAAGCTGATGACCATTAGCAAGGAGCAGTGACGTGGATAAATCCCTTTATGTGGCTCTGCCAGCTGCTGCTTACCCCATTCCATGGACAAGATAAACACAAGTGCAGTAAGCATGTCACTGTCTTTGGGCTGAGTTGTACTATTCCTTTCAGCTTCTCTGCCCTGCTCTAAATCAGTAAAGAAGCCAGAAACCACACATCACCTTTAAACCACCCTTTGGGTATATGTCCATCTCTGGAGCAATTCTAGCTAGAGTGGGAAACTTAACCTTACCTTTTTCTACTTCTGATGACTTTTTGATTTATCCTTGTCATGCAGGATGTTTAAAGCACCTGAAGGTTAGTTTAACATACTCTTAAAACTACTACAGGGCAGGGTTTAGGACAGGAATTTTAATATTTTGTCAAGTAGAAGTCAATGATATTATCTTCTGCTAACTGTTTTCCCCTGGAAACCTTATTTTGCTCTGTCCTGCTGTTCCCATTTCAGATCAGTTCATGCATAGGTACCATTGAAACTCTTCAAATTGATCCATAACATGGGTGACCCCACACCCTTCTTTGTTCATGTAGTGGGAATAACACACACTAGAAGAATTATAGTTCAGCCTGGTATTGAATTCATCAGAAAACTTTGCGAAGATGTTGAAAATGTCTTGCTCAGCTTTAATTAAGATTAACCAGTCAGAGGTCATAGTCTGTTCTGGTTAATATCACTTCTACCATCTGAAATATAAATGGATTATAAGATTAAGCCTAGTTTCTGAATATGTCAAAAACCTATTATACTTGTAGATGGTATTATAGTTTAAAAAATTATGAGAGAAAGGCTTCACACATTGTTGTGCTTTTATTATTTTTAATTGAGCTTAACTCCACTTTTTTTTTAAACAGTAGTTTAGGAAGATTTTATTTCCTCATATCCTTGATTCACATCATATGTGCAGGATACCTCATACATCCAGTTTGGGATTCATCAAAGAATTTCATTATCACTTCCAAATTGTGTTGATTTCTCAAAAACAAACAAACAAAAAAAACAAACCAAACCAAAACCAAACAAAAAAACCCCAACCAACCAAACAAAAAAACAAAACCAAAAAAACGAAACCAAACAAAAAAAAAAACTAAAAAGACCCCTAACATTTTTCCTTCGATAATATGGGAAGTTGATAACACAAATTCTTTAAGGTCTGGTAATCTTCAGAAGCCATTATGATGATAACAAAGAAAAATGGGTGTCAGTTACACAAGCAGTTTAACATTGATGGCAATTGTAAGACACTTTTCACTTATACAAAAACACACTGAACTTATATTTGAAAAATTATGTGATGGAAATAAAAAGAAGACAGTAAATTTTAAGCATAAAGCCATATGTAAGAAAAATACTTAACCATCTAAGCAAAGATACAGGAAGGGAAGGTGAACAAGAATATGGATGATTTTGTATGTGCACATAAGACAGAATGTATATATAGACACATACAATTATGTGTTTATATATACATTTCATATAGGTGAAAAAATATGTGATTGTCATATTTTTTGCTGTCATTTTTCCAGCATAGTCCCATATATTCTTCTTGCAAGTCCAGAAAATGTCTCAGGGCTTCAAGTTCAAAGACTCTTATAGATAGTGTAGGGCTTATTCATTAGATATAGGTGATCATAATTACACAAGAAATTAATTTAATGCCATGATAAAAGCACCTTTGGAAATAAGATTTGCTCTTGAGCTCAATGAGAACTCAAAGAGAGTGCAAAGATTTTGATGGAGACCTTGTCCTAGTGAGCATCATTTAATGTATTGCAAACAAGTCCTCTTTTCCTGTCAGCTTTCAGGATGGAATATGTACATTAGTCAGCTTCTGTGTTGAACTATCTACTTTTCTACACTTATAATCAAATTCCCTTCTCTTCAGCATCTCTTTTGAAGTGGAGATGTTTCACTTTAAGCAGCCCTGACATTAGAAGAGTTGGTATTTGCCTAATATTAAGGTCATTTGAAACTAATGCATTATCTACTCTCCTGAAGCATTTTTAATGTTTGTCCCATGTTGAATAATTTAAATTATTTCTTAACATGGCCAAATACTTTATTATCAACACATACTCACACATGTCATATTTTTTATGTAACATTTAATGCTAGAGAAACCTCCCCCTACTCTGCAAATAATTTTTTTGATAAAGGTCGTTAAACTTTCTCTACATAAGATTCAATCTAAAATTACTTGATACAGGTCAACCTTTATACAGTTTAGGACCACATCCAATACAGATCTAAGTACAAAATGAAAGGAGAGGTGGATGGAAATTATGTAATCCTGGATTTATTACCTGCTGTGGGACTGCCTGCTGCATTGGGTATTGTTAATGGAATGGCAAAAAAGCCCCATAATCTGCCTGGTAAACCTCCAATTTATGTCAGTTGTTGGGGTTGCTATTCATTTTAACATTTTACTTGGGGATGTCTCAAGGTTTGAATGAACTGTCATGTAGAAGTAAGTCAAGTGAATTTAAGAAAAAAAAGAAACACACATATATATATATATATATATTTTTTTTTTTTTCCTCTTCAGAGACATCAATATCAGTCTATAAGAGCAGGAATTACAAAAAAAATTAACTTTTCCCTGGAAAATCGCAGTAAATTTTAAGTGCAAAATTCTGATGGTAACTACTAATATATCATAATGAATTTCACTGAAACTATAAGAGGGGTCTTTGTGTTTATTTTGATACCTGGTACAGTACTCCTGCCTACTGAAGTTAATTTCTTCTGTTATCTTTATAATTTACAAACATATAACTTTTTTTTCTATTAAGGCTTTTCTAGCAGTTGATTTTTTTTTTATCCTAAGTTCATGATAAAGTAGAGCTTATTTTGATCCTCATAAATTTTAATTTAAGCTAAAATACAATTTTGCCTTGCTAACACTGATTTCCCTCAAAATTCACCATTAAGTTCAATTTTAAAATATAATTTTAAAACACACTGTAGAAAAATGGTATTTGGAAATTATATACATGTGAAACTGAAAGCTTAGAGAACTGCATAGCCTTTCTGAAATAGATAGGTCTAGGCCCACCAACTTTCCTATGTCAAAGAAAATATAGGGAAAATGTGGTTTTTTGGTGTTGAAAAATATTTTTATCATATTACATATATTGTTGCTCACCTGCTTATTGTTGTTATTATTGCTCTTACATGCATCTTTAAGCTACCATACAATTTCATTTATTGTTTTAAAAGATATTTTTAGTTTTACTATATTCCAACTTTTTAAAAAAAAATGGTTCATGCGCGCAGGACATTAATTTGAAACTTGGTCTTCACAGATCCATTACTAAGCAGATACCTATCAAAATTATTCCAATTATACAATATTTAGAATCTGGTGAGCTTGGCAATGGAGAGATTTTCACCATACTTAAAAAACTTCAAAATATACTGTCTGAGTGTAAAAAACTAACTTCATATAGAAAGCATAGAATACTTTCAATCATGATGATCACTTTGTAAATATGCCTCAGTGTTTCAGCATATTGAATGTTGGTAAACTGAAATACTTTTCATAATTCTGAAATTGCTTTGGTGGATGAATATAAAGTAATTGAAAACTTTTGTTACACAGCTTTTAAAGCCAAATAAAAATTTTTCAATAGTGTGCTTTACTGCATTATGCAATATATGAGGCAAGCAATTAACTTCAAGCAAATACTCATTTTCATTTCCCATTAACTCTGTAGTCATAGGGATGTCCTCCAAAATTAATCTCAGGGGTACTGGTTGCAAATGATGATATGTTGTCAAAGTTCAAACCAGTTGATTGTAGTACATTTTTTTTTCCTTCAAATACTCCCAATTCAGTTTCATTGTTGTCCTGAAGATAATCAGGCAAACTGTGGTGTTACTCCCTTTCCAAGAGTGCATCATGGAACAGTGATCACAAACTTCATCGTGTTTCTGTAGATATGAGGCAAAATATATGGTTTTCAGCAAATTAATTGTATTTTTTTCCACACTAGAAAAAGTTGATGCATTGTTTTCAATACATAAAGCTTTTGCTTGCTTTCGTTCTGCAGATTAATCTTGGCAAACGACAGCATCTGACCTTTTAATCCTGAAGTAAACATGAAATATTATTGGCAGATTCTGTTGCTTCTGTTCAGTTTTCTTATTTCTAATTATTACTAACAAAAAAAACAAAACAAAACAAAACAAAACTGAAATGTTCTGTTCCTAGAAGGTGTTGTAGGATTATTGTTATATGGAACTGATTAACCTGTTTCCTTGCCTCATTACCTGGAATGCAGTGTTCACTAAACTTTGCAATAAAACATATGAGCAGCATGAATGAAATAATTTTCTGTTTCTTATAGCTCATAATACATTTTTTTTAATTGTACTTTTTCTTTAATAGGGGTTTTGTATGTCTGTGCTTTCATTCCAAATATGTAATTTTGGCACACACTAGAAGTGATAGTGGTAGGGTTTGTAGGGTTTTTTTGCTTGTTATTTGAATGGTATATAATTTTGATACAGATTCAGTGTTTATATTAAAACTACATTAAACACAGGACATGGATGGTCAGGTGCAGAGCAAACCTGCCACAGAAGCACAGTCTTGTTCAAAACAGACCAGGTATTTCTTCAAGCAGTGTGCCAAAGTGCTTCTGTGCTTCTGAGACCAACAGCAGAAAATGGGAGGATTTAGCGTGTGTCCCAGCCACCTCAAACTGATTAAGTAATGGCCATGTGCACTGAGAAGGACAGACAGACCCCTTTAGCATAAATTTATGATATAACTTGATTTTAAACCTTTCAGTTCAACCCAAAAGCCTTTAAACCTTATAACCCCTATAGGTCTTCTGAGGCTGTGCTTATGGTGCTTATGGTCGCAGTTGTGTCTTGTCAGAATCTGAATTTTAACATCTACAGCTTTTATTGTTGCTATTGTTATTCTTTAATCTCTGAGCACTGTTGATTTTAAATATTTTTATTTTCAAGAGGCTTTCCTATATAAATATTGTTAAGTGAGCAGATATGCTCTCTAGGCAAAAAAAACCCCAAAACAACCTTTCTTTTTTTTTCTGATGTTCTTTACAGTGGAATGAGAAGACCTGACAACAATGCAGGGTCAGATCCAGCTTCTGTTTGTGTAGAGAAGAGCAGTAGAAAGTCTCAATGATATCAGAGGGCCAAGAGCCTTTCTCAATGACATGAGACACTGACTAGGATATAGTTCCCTTCCTTGTGCAATGTCCATTGCTCTTTCCCTGTTCCCATGCAAACAACAGAAACACATTTTGTACTGGTGAGTACTCATTAAATATATGGCAAATAAAGACTTCACTGGATAAGGAAATGCCACTGTGGTGACTGTTCAGGCTAGGATTTGTAAATCATGTAGGATATTTGCATCTCTTCTATGTGTTCAGATGAGTCTATATACCACTAGAAGCACTGGCAAGCTTCCACATGTAAAACCATGATTTTTTTATGTCAGTATGAGGACAAGAAAGACCAAATAATAGTGATATGTTTCACAGGAACTAAATATCCATTAGAATGTTTATCAATGTGGGTTTTTTTTAATACTCATTATCCTGTCCTGTCCTGCTTTTTGTCTTTTTAAAATATATTCCTCATGAATTATGAGATATTTTTTTCTCATTTTGCAAGAATCCTAGCACAAGATCTAGGCTCCAGCTTGGTCCCTTTTAGCTCCACAATGCAATAATTAAAGTTATGAAGCCCACAAAAGGGTGTTTTTACCCAGACAGGAATTTCATCCTGTATAACTAAATGTGCAAAATACTGAGAACAGAAAATCATTTTCCACTCTGAATTACCAACAGCAATATTTAGAATTTGTATCACAATATATTTGAAGCAATCTTTAAGGGTTTTTTTTAAAGTATGCTTTCTCTTTTCCTAAACTTAGATTTTGAGAATCTTACCGAAAGGAAGTTGTACCAGTAACTCAATATATTTTTTTTTCATTTTGTCATATTTTTTTGTAATTCTATTGTTTTGAGCTACACATCTATGATGTCTTCTATTCTCTAACAATGTATCAAATTTATTAATAGCCTATTTATTATTCATTATATTTTTATGCCAATGAAGAAATTTATTAAAGCCAAGAATGTGTGTCCTTTTGGCCAAGGCCAAAAGTATCCTGAGGTGGATTAGGAGGAGCATTGCCAGGAGGTGATCCTGCCCCTTCCCTCAGCCCTGGTGAGGGCACATCTGGAGTGCTGTGCCCAGTTCTGGACTCCTCAGCACAAGAGAGACCTGGAGCTCCTGGAGCAGGTCCAGTGGAACATCGAGAAGGAGGGATGCCAAGCAATAGGACAGGAGGCACAGAGGAGAAACTGATGCACAGAAATATCCACGAGAATATGAGAGAGACCTTCTTAATTGTGTGGATGACCGAGATTGCCCAGAGTGATTATGGAATCTCTCTCATTGGAGATACTCAAGAACCACAGTCCTGTGCTCTGAAATCGCTGTCCTTCAGCAGGAAGGTTGGATCAGATGTCCCGCTTTGATGCCTTCCAACCAGACCCATGATGTGGCTCTGTGATTCTTTAAACAAGAGTTACCTGTAGCCTGAACAGATCTTCCTAAAATCTGCGAAAAAAATCCCAGGACTTTAGGGCCCTGATTTTTATCACAAAGTACACAGCATTCCTAGCTTTTTTGGGAAGTTTCCAAGAAACTGAAATATTCAGAACTTTTCAAAATCACCATATTGTTGATTTATTCTTGAATTCTTTTGGTCAAATTGACAGTGATAGAGTAGAAGCTTTGTTGTGGATAACATATTGAAATACGTGTTTTAAATTTAATTAGGGCAGCTTACTGAAAACTATAGATAGTGAGTATATGCATTTCATGAAAAAAATAGAAGTAAGAAATAAGTAATAAAATAAAATTGTGAAATGTTCTCATTCCTTTGTCATGAACAATCATCATAAAGAAAATGTAAGTTAAATTAAAACTAGATAAAGATAAAACCTCGCTACCCAAAACACCCCCACCAACCTCTCCCCCCTAAAAAAACCAAAAAAAACCCAACCAACCAATCAACCAACCAACCAACCAAACAAACAAACAAAAAACCCTAAGAAAGAGGATGAAATATCTGTCAAACAAATGAGCATTAAGATCTTCATGCTTAGTTAGGAAACTCCCCAAGAGAGTATCAGATAGTTTAATGAAGTTGATAATGAGGGGAAAATAAATTATATATTTCAAAAGTACAGAACTATGTTTCTTCTATACAAAATAATTTAAAATGCAGGTAATTTTTAAAATGTCAAAATTTACAATACTTACCAATATTGTACTATTAAGGACTTGTGTTTAGAAACTTTGCAATCAGCAGTAATTTAGCGTTTCAGTATATAAAATAATGAAAATGTTATCTACATTATTTTTCCATATGCAATTTAAATATACATCTAGAAAGTCACTTTATCCCTCCAAAATTAATGACAGGAGTATAATTGGGATGGTGTTTGGTACTAAGCAGCAACCTGTGTTAAGATTCCACAGCGGCACCTGGGAAGGAAAAAAATCAATTATCTCAGAAAAGAAGTCCCATAAATCATCAGACTGAGTGAGGTACAGCTTAGATGGACTAGAATGGGTGTGAAGACCTGTCTGAAATTCTGTGGACAAGTGTTTCTTGAAAGATTTGTCAGTGCTTGCTGAGCACTCCACCGCTTATTCACTACTCTGTGTCCTTCCTCAAAACGTGCTCTTTAACCTGTTTGTTAGGGTAGGAATTGTAAGTTTTGAGTAATTAGTGAAAGGAGAAATTTCAGTACAAATTTTCTCTCCATGAGTATTCTAAGTGTAGGAATATTGCACCAGGAAATGAAAATTTTTACTGTCATTGCTTTTTAAATGGATACTGCCCTAAGAGCTATGTTTTGAAAATTCAAGGAATAAGTTTCACGATGGTCAACTTAGAAATTAGGTGGAAAATGTGTACGTCCAGAGCTGGGCATAAAATATGATCCAAATTGTCATAGAGAGTGACTATGAAAAAACCTAACTCTTCCTCAGACAAAAGCAGCACAATTATCCACTCAGAAATGTAACTAAGCATGCAGAGAAACTTGTGGTATTCATACTGAAACTAGAATACCAGAAGAATCAGAATTTTTTAGAAATTGACCAGTATCTGAGCATAAGTTTTCAGGATAATCATTAAAAACATTGAAATGCTTTGGAAATATGAATCATTTGGGAAAGATTTCTCATTTTTTGGACAGTTTTGCCCATAATCCTACTGAGCCAGCAAGATCAGTTAACAGTCATCAATATCACTGATAACATTTTTAGAATTCCCTTATGTTGTCTCATCAAAGCATTTTAGAGGTAAATCACATGTAGTATGGATGCAGAAAAGATACTTAACTGCTGCAATTTTCCATGGCTTGATTTCTTCAGAGTCTTGTGTTTGCTCTACCATGTCCTGCATACTCCTTTTTCCATATGCACAACAATTCACAGAATCACAGAATATACTGAGTTTAAAAGGAACCACAAGGGTCATTGAGCCCAGTTTCTGAATCTGCACAGATCCATCCTCAATAGCCACACCATGTTCCTGAAAGTATTGTCCAAACACTTCTTAAACTGTACCAGGCTGGTGCTGGGATCGCTTCCCTGATGTTCTGGGTGAAGAACCTTTTTCTAACGCCCAACCTAAACATCCCCTGTCACAGCTTCAGGCCATTCCCTTGCGCCCTGTCACTGATCACCAGAGAGAAGAGATGCCTGCCTCTCCTCTTCCCCTCCTGAGGAAGCTGTAACTGCAGTGAGGTCTCCCCTCAGTCTCCTCTTCTCCAGACTGAACAGACCAAGTGACCTCAGCCACTCCTTAAAAAGCTTCCCCTCAAGGACCTTCACCATTTTTCTAGCCCTCCTTTGGGTGGTCTCCTACAGCCTAATGTCTTTTTTACATTGTGGCACCCAGAACTGTCCCCAGGACTGGAGATGAGGCTGTCCCAGCTCAGACCAGAGCAGGACAATCCCCTCCCTTGCCCAGCTGTGATGCTGTGCCTGATGTCCTCAGGACAGGGTTGTGCCTCCTGGCTGCCAGGGCACACTGATTTATCTGGGACTGGTCCTGATTTCTTTATATATATATTCTTTTCCTTTCTCTTTTTGTAGTCTTTTTATGACTTTGTGTCTCTTTTTTCTTTTCTGCATTTATCACTCCTTCTCCTTCATCCAGATAATTCTTGTGGTATTTGTACCACAGTTGATACTAAATGATATACAACAGTCAAACTTCACTTGAAATTCAACACTGAATCCTTCTGAGATGTGCTCTGCTCATACTAGCTCAATGTTATTGATCAATGACAGCAAAGAACTGTAGAACAAAAGGAGATGAAGGGATGACAGAAATCACACAGAACCCCAGCAGAATGCTTCCTACAGACACAATGAGACTTTCAATGCCAGTGAGCCCTGGTCACACTGAAATACAGTGTGTATTTCTCTGACTGACTTTCATATGTATAGCACAAAATTACAGGTCTTACTGAGCAGAAGTCTTAGCAAACAAGTAGAGAGATACGTGGTGTCTCGGGTTATAGCATTACAGTAATCCATAAGCAAAAAAAAAAAAGGATTTGCACTATTTGTCAAGATATTCTATTATATTTAATTTCAAAAATTATATTGGCTGTCTAGGGATAAACATATATTATTAGAGTTTAAATACTTCTGTGGGTGTTTTCCTTCACATATTACCCCTTTTACTAACTTTATAGGTATTTTTTTGAAACGATTTCCAATGAACCATATGCATTGAGTTCCTACTACAAAGTGTGTAATATTTTCACATGAAAAATTAGATCCCCATATTGAGATTATTCTGCCTCTGCTCATGGCATGTATTGAATTTATAACTGCTTTTTTTTTTTTTCTGTCAAGCTTTTCCCAATAATGAGTATTAAAATGATTATATGAAAATAAATTGCATTACACAGTATTGTAGGGTTTTCAAAAATGACATTACATTAGTCTAACACAGGTCAATTTTCTTTGGCCCTCTAATAGCATGGATAATACCTTGCTTTGTGAGTGTTTTTGCTCTTGTTATTTCTGATTTTCTCTTTTTTCCTGGAAGAAATGTGCAACATTTCCCGGCACACATAAATAAGGTCTGTTTTTAGATTGTACTGCGGGCACCATGTCTAGGTTTACTTCAGCCGCTAAATCTAATAAACATCTACTGGGATAGTAATTTTTAAGTTCAAGTTCAATATCAAATATGTCAGCAGTGCACTTAGCAAGAAGCAGGGCAGCAGTTTGAAGAAAATGCAGATCCAGTCACCAGTGATTTTTATCAAATTATAAACCCTTGTTAGAGTGCTGGGATTTCATCAGCTAACATTACTAAAATAAAAGCAATCCTTCTGCAGGAGGTGATTGCTTTTCTTAGGCATAGGTAGATTAAACATCAATTAATTTACATACTTTTGACACACACTCTGCCACTCAAATCTTCATTACCCGTATTTGTAAAATCAATGCTACATTTTGCATGGTATTATCAGGAAGTTTCATGCTGATCAGAAATAGACTGGCATTCATATTTATTTTCTTATATCTACTGATGTCATTTTTTAAATTAATTTTTTCCTCCTTTTAAAATAATTGCTGATGACTTAAAAAATTATTAATCATATTTAGAGGTGTGTAATACTGTGGTAAATTATGCATATGCCATTTAGAGGGATTAGTTCTACAGTAGGATGCCGAAGGTCTGTGTATATTTGGCAGGTAGATTAAAGATACTGAACACATTTTTAACAACACAAATTATTTCTGGGCTATGATTAGAGAAAGATGTAGAGGATATCCTATTTTATTAAGTCAAATCCAAAATTTAAGGCATAACAATTTTGGTGCACTGATGAATTCTGAAGTTACCTTGTTTCATTACCCATCTATCAAGTTCTGAGTTAGTTAAATGGTTTGATATCTAAATTCAAAACTACTCTTAATGTAGTTTTCCACCCGACTTGGACTAGATTCACAAAGTGTTTTCAGCAGTCACATTATGACCTGGTTGGAGTCTTCTGGCAGGAGAACCTTTCAAATGAGGAGGGACTGAGAGAGCTAAAACGGCTTATCCTAGAGAAGAGAAGGTTTGGGGTGATTTTAAAGTGCGTGTATACTTGATGGGAGGGATTGAAGGATCCAGAATCTTCTCAGCAATCCCCAATGACAGAGCAAGAGGCAAAGGGCAAAAGTTAAAATCCGGGAAATTCTATCCAAACACAAGATATAACTTTTTACTTTGAGGGTAGTAAAACACTCTCATGGGTTTCCCAGAGAGGTTGTGGAGTCTTCATCCTTGGAGATTTTCTAAACTCAATGGAACATTTTCCAAGGCTTCTAATTAAGAAGGAAATGGGGCTAGGCTGCTTGATTTCAAGATGTTCTTTCCTACCTCAACCACGCTGTTATTCCGTAACACATCCACACCCACACACACCCCAGGAGACAGTGTTTCCAACAGCCTATATCTAACTAACGTGGAAGATCTCTGTGCAAAATGCTCACATCTGACTTGCCTGAAGTTCTGGACATGCATGACCCAGTTTTGATACTTGCTCCTGACGTATATATCAAAGCTGTGTTTACAGCATATTCCAAATTGGATCTTCCAATTTATTTATCATTCCCCCGAAGTTCTTCTGTTTATTTCAGGGGCTATAATCTGCATGTCTAAAGCAATGGAAAAATAAAGATAATCAGTTACCTACTCATTTTAGATGGAAGCTCAAAGGAGAAAAGTATTTAATAGGTTTCAGAAGATAATCTTAGCTTCTGTATATCTTCTCAGAATTTCCTCTTAAACTGCTTAATTTTTCACCGATTATGTCAATATAAAATAATGCACCAGATATCTGCAATATTACTTAAAAATTGTAAGTTTGCTCTCTACAGTGTTTGTATCTACATCACCACCACTTTAATGTTTTCATGTTCAGCTTGAAAAAAGATTCAAGATATGGCTCAGTACTGAGGTTTTGAATTGCCTGTGAAATATATTTGCTTTCACTAGTCCATTACATTAATGTAATATGACTTATCTATTTGGAATCAATTACTTAATTAAGAAAGATTTGTGACATCTTGTCCTGTAATCATGACATCCTCCTAGTTTCTTTACTTCCAGTCTTGACAGGGCTAGACTGTGACACAGGTTGTCATTTCCTTAGGTGACATGAATAATATCTCTGCTTAGGTATTTTTATTTGTTGTCATTTCCTTCAAATACCTGACTAAACTGGCAATCTTCTCCCATAAACAGAATTTGGGTATGCTCATGCTCTCCAGTAAATCGACTGGAAAAAAAGAAATATTAAAAAACATGGCAGAAGCTCAGAATGACAGAAGTAGGAATGGACCTCAGGCAATAATCTAGTGTCCAAGATCCCGCACTGAAGCAGGACAAAGCTAGTGGTGGTTGCTCAAGATCTTGTCCAGTTAGTTTTGATTATCTCCAAGGACTCCACATCTTCTCCAGACAAACTGTTCCAGTGTGTGATTGTGCTAAAAATGCTGGTTTTCCTATCAAATGTATCTCAAAAACAGGTTTGGTTTTTTTTTTGGGGGGGTAGGGAGGGGGGTTGGAAGTGTATTTTGTTTTGGTTTGGTTTGGTTTTTTATCTTCCTATTTCCAATTCTATTTCCACTTACAGAAATATGCAGCTATGTCTTCCCTAAAACTTTGAAATAAAACTTCATCACTGTCCAATGATGCTATTCTTCAACCTGTCTTAAACTAAATGGAGGACCAAAATTTTTTTATGCTCACAGTTCTGAAACCAAATACATTCATTAATGAATGATATTTTCTGTTGCAAATCAAATTTAATAAAGCTATTATGATTATGAGATATCTTTTGTACTGCCCTTAAAACTTGCAAATAACTATAAGATGTGTCCTCTTTCTTAATGCAAATCTATATAACTTCTGATGAGTTCATATCATTTTTTCATGTCTTTTTCTTTCTTCTCAGGAGCTCCCAAGGTTGAGCTGCACTGATTACAGCTTCAGTAATCTGTCTTGGTCCATCCCTGTCAGTTTGATAAGTCAAAGTCATTTCACTCCTTTGCCCCTCCTTTGGTTGAAGTTACAAGTCTGTTATTTTAAAGTCTTTAAGGGGAAAAAAAAAAGAAAAAAAGAAAAAAAAAAGAAAGAGAAAAATAAAAGGTAACATTTTTCAGCCTGTGAAAGACAGATTTTTCACAGGGATTTGGTTTTTAGCTTTCTTCATGCTTTCTTGAAGCTAATTTTTCTATGACTGATGTTTCTGCATTGCCTCTCTACTAGTTCATACAGCACGTTTTTCTTCTTCTGCTCTGCCAAGGAGCAGGGTTTAGACTTTTTCAAAACTTCAAGGGTAAGAATAATCTCCCTTAGGTGTAGAAGTCTACATCAAGAATAAGTAAACTGTACTCAAGATGTACACCATTCATAACAAACCTGGCATTAGTGATATTAAGCCCATAGAACTTACAGCAGCATAAGGGTGAACGAGGTTTTTAGGTTTTAAAGTTTCCTTACATTTCTTCAACAGATGTCTGTTTCAGGAAGTTGCAATGGGCTCATGGAGATTTTACACAAATATCTCAGCAAAAATATTTTTAAGAATATTAAATTGGTATGGTAAATCTTAACACCTGAGACATAACATTTTTGTGGTGTCCTGAAATTTATGTTACAGAACTAAAAATAAAATGGTGCTAATTTTCCAAAATAGAAATGTGAAATTCAAACATTTTTATTACAAGTTATTTGACAATGCAATGTTTTCTTCCTATCATATACTACTAAATGTATAATATAAAATAGGGAAAATAATTTATTGCATATTTTCTTTTATTTTATCATATTTAACAAGTAAGAAACTACACAGAAGTGCAATCCACTATGTAAAATGAGAATAAATATAAAAATCTAAATTTCTGGGGTTTAGATCAGATGGATTATTAGTCAAAAGGTGAAGATCACCTAGAATAGAAATGGTAAAACACATTTATTTAGTTCCATGAACTAATTTGGGAATAAATAAATCATAGCCTGCTAGGATTTATTTCTGGAAAGGGAACTAGCAGGCATATTTTTGTGGTTTTGTCAAAATAAAATGTTTTCTTATCTTTCCTAGTCCAGAAATTTTCTTCATACAACCCCTGTGAGACCCAGAAGTAAATACGAACATAGATAGAAACCGTCTGCAGCAAGAAAATATCTCAGTGTTTTCAGTAGATTTAAAAGGATTTTTGTGTTTATAGTTAAATGTGAGCCTCTGTACTGAGCTGGACTAGGTAAGGAAAGAAAACTTTATAAAATATATGATAAAACATAAAAGGGCTTTCTCAACATTACTTATTGAAAAAATATATTGCATGAAACTTTTCCAGCACTGCATTCTGGATCCCTGTTGCAGAAAGTTTGTTTTAATTCTCTTTCTTTTCATTAAATGAGCTTATACATAAAGGCATCCCTCAGTAGCCCCAAACACTGAGAGACTCTGCAGTGGAAGTTGGAAAGGGGGCAACAAACATCAAACAATATAGCCCAACTGATATGGAGGAGACCAACAAATATTTATAGAAGCAGATATCTTTAAACAGTCATGTCCTTACTAAGTAAAATAACCAACAGACTGACTGTGCAGTCAGTATGTTTTGGATGTCAGCAGACTGATGCTTTTTCAAATCAAATAGGCTACCCATTTTCAAAGCTGAGGGACTTACTTTGAAAGTACTTTAAATAATAAATTTCTTTTGTATTTTGACATTTTTTACTACAGTTATTTAAATGATATAATCAGGCAATGCTGCAAAGAAGGTTGTCCTATGTAATTTGAAACTTCAAAGATAAAATAATCCTCCAATAATGTCTATATTTATAAAGAATTAATATTAATTGCTTCTAGATATTTTGGGAATACTTCTAAGTCTAATATCATTGTATTTATATAGAGAGAAACAAGCAAATTCAAAGGCATTGAACTCAACATTGTGATATTGGAGGTTTGGCTTAATTTATAACCTCAAGTTTTAAGCTAAAGTTTTTTCTACTGGATATGTTTTGCAACCAATGGAGAAGGAGCAGCTGATCTCCAGAGGGCGATTAATCTTTAAAAAACTACAAATTGCCCTTAGATACTGCCCTTTTAATTCCATAGAATGTGAAGCAGCTATGTTGTCCATTATTGAACTCTGCCTATATAAGAAAAAAACAGTAAAATAACTTTCAGATAATAGAACCATGGATGACTTAATTGATCAAAGAAAAGGATCAGAGATTGTTGGAGGAAAATTTCAGAATGTTTTCTCATTATTGAAGAAAATTGTCATTTGAATACAAAATCTTTCTAACAGAATATTTCCTGCTGTTATACACTAAAACTCAGTTATTATACTGCCTACTTAGAAGTCCATACATTCTTTAATTTGAAAGAAAATTCTTTAGGTAATAAAATGCAGTTGAAGGAATAAATCTATTAATTTCATAATTTTTNTTCCAATCTCTGAACCTTTGAATAAAAGCCTGTCCCATACAGAACTAAACCATGGGCTGAGTTTTGAAGCCTGCGAGGCTAGAAGGTTCACTGAGTTTTGTGTGATATAAGACTAAAAAGGATAAGTTCTGAAAAGAAACCTAAAACACCCCAGACTTCTTATTTTGATAAAAAATTTGTGATTTCAAACAGTCTAGTGCATATTTGCCTCCTGTAACACATATGGGGGAAGTAGGATAGCAAACAAGCCTAAACTTTAGAGCTCTCAGGATCCAGAAATTCAATTCATATCAAGGAATTAGCACTTCTCATCCCTCCTTCATTTAAAATAAGAAAAATGAATGTAAACATTGAATTAAGGAAAAGGCATTCATAATAAACTTCGATATATTAAAGCTTGTGAATTAAATATAACCATTAATTAAAAATATAAAATAGGTCAGGCAAAATAATTAACCAGATAAGAAAATTGATGCCTAATATTTTTCCTTCATGAGATGAGGTTTTCTTTTAATAAAAAAATATTTACTTGAATAGGATTTCCAAACAATTATAGGTAACTTTGATTTTTTGTTTGTTTCTTTTTGTTTGTTTTAAATAGCATACAGGTGAGAATATTATCATGCTTGGAATCATACCTCAAATTATGTTGTGGGGTTTTCTTAAATTATATTGCAATTAAACATATTGGGATCCTGAAACAGGAGTTGTTACTGTCTTTGTGGCAATTTAAATACTTAAATTTAAATAATTTCAATCTGTGGTTTACTAAGAAGTAGAAATAAAAATCTTTATTCCCATCTCAAATTATTCAGTGGTCATGTTTTGCTACTCATCAACCTTATCCTGCAAATCCTGTGAGAGTATTGCTCTCCATGAAGCCGTTGAAACTTAAAAAGTTGTGGTGTTAGTAATGGGAAGAATCAGAATCAGGCTCCTCAGCTCTCCACTGTTGTTGGTGTGCAGCTGAGCCTCTTACTAAAATCTCTTATGAAAACCTAGATGGGACTTGGACTACACAACGTCTGCCACCATGTGCCTGTATGGATGGTGGTTCTTGACATGCAAAAGGAAAATATCTATAGCCAAAGATTATATAAGAGGATAAAGAAACTGTAAACTCTTTTTGCAACTCCATATCCCAATGAGCATGAAACTTAAGGTGTTATGCTATAAGCTGNAAATCTATTAATTTCATAATTTTTTTTTTTATTTTTTAAGAGAATTTAAAATTAATAATTTCAGATCTTACACTTCTACACTAGGTATCTGAACATCATAAGGGAGGGGGGAAAAGAAAAAACCAACAGAAGATAGCTCTAGAAAGGAAAATAAAATANCACTTCTCATCCCTCCTTCATTTAAAATAAGAAAAATGAATGTAAACATTGAATTAAGGAAAAGGCATTCATAATAAACTTCGATATATTAAAGCTTGTGAATTAAATATAACCATTAATTAAAAATATAAAATAGGTCAGGCAAAATAATTAACCAGATAAGAAAATTGATGCCTAATATTTTTCCTTCATGAGATGAGGTTTTCTTTTAATAAAAAAATATTTACTTGAATAGGATTTCCAAACAATTATAGGTAACTTTGATTTTTTGTTTGTTTCTTTTTGTTTGTTTTAAATAGCATACAGGTGAGAATATTATCATGCTTGGAATCATACCTCAAATTATGTTGTGGGGTTTTCTTAAATTATATTGCAATTAAACATATTGGGATCCTGAAACAGGAGTTGTTACTGTCTTTGTGGCAATTTAAATACTTAAATTTAAATAATTTCAATCTGTGGTTTACTAAGAAGTAGAAATAAAAATCTTTATTCCCATCTCAAATTATTCAGTGGTCATGTTTTGCTACTCATCAACCTTATCCTGCAAATCCTGTGAGAGTATTGCTCTCCATGAAGCCGTTGAAACTTAAAAAGTTGTGGTGTTAGTAATGGGAAGAATCAGAATCAGGCTCCTCAGCTCTCCACTGTTGTTGGTGTGCAGCTGAGCCTCTTACTAAAATCTCTTATGAAAACCTAGATGGGACTTGGACTACACAACGTCTGCCACCATGTGCCTGTATGGATGGTGGTTCTTGACATGCAAAAGGAAAATATCTATAGCCAAAGATTATATAAGAGGATAAAGAAACTGTAAACTCTTTTTGCAACTCCATATCCCAATGAGCATGAAACTTAAGGTGTTATGCTATAAGCTGGCACATGTCAGCAGAAAATAGTTTCTCTACATATCTGTGATAAGGCTGGAAAAAGTATGTCTCAAAACACAGTTTTAGGAATAAGTGAAATTTACTGCCCTCAAAAATCATGATCTTTTTCCTGAAATATTTCATCAAAGACTATTTCTGAAATTCATATAGTTAGTAATATATTTTGAATATTCAGAATATATGTTCCCTGTAATTGAATCTCATCTAGAATATTTGCATTAAGGTGAGCTTAATCACTCATCAGGTGCCTAAAACAAGATTTACCTTAAAAACTTAAGCCTAGACAAGTGGGATAAGACTCATATTATATACCAAGTGTATATTAAACTTTTGCCAGCTTTACCATTATATAAATATTAAAATTATGATCCTGAATATGTAAATATTGTTTTACATACAAATATGTAAATATTTCCCAGTATAGTCCTGCCCAATTATTCTGTAAACTCAGCAAGCTAAATAGCTCATGTATGAAATCAGAAAATAGAAAAAAAAAAAAAGAAGTCTTAGTTCAGTTAAAACATTTTTCATAATCTTTATTAAGATTATACCCTAACGTTATTGATTTAGAAGCTTGGTCATTAAATGTTTTTTTAAATTCTACTCCTTTGCTTGAATCAAAGTCTCTTAACAACTGCACAAGCAGTTGCAATGGTTACTTTATCAATCACAAACAGCTTTACCCCATTTTTGGATCCTGCTGCACTTCTGTTATGAAGAATAATATCCAACACAGGAAGCCTGGATTTCAGTCAGAAAGTGAAATACCTAGGCTTGGATGTCTATGGATGTGCATGTAGGACTTAGTTGCTTAAATGGAGGCAACTAATGATATTTGAAACATCCTCATGTTCAAACTTTCTAGTTTCTTGTTCTAGAAGGTATGGATCTCCTGCAATTATTGTGGTATAAATACCTGCCCTGTTTATTTGCTCAATATATATATATGTATTATATTCACAAGGTCATTAAAATGGTACTAGATGCATAAGTTTTAGCAACTGAACATCATTCAGCTATCTGTACTTGAAGAAAACCTAGCTGATAGAATCAGCAGAGTAATTCAGCTTAGCTGAATGTAAACATCTGTGATTCAGTTACTTATCCATAAACCTTTACTGTCTTTGGAGATAAACCTTCAGAAGATAGATGCCATTCAAGAGGGACAGCTAGAGGCCAACCACAGTATCCTAAGACATCTAAAACTACGCAACTGGTTTTAGGTGATTGGATTTCCTATTATAGGGCTATCTATGAAGACTTTCAAAACCCTGGAACAATAACTGCCAAAATATAAACCAGTATCGCATTGATGTCACAAGAAAGATCTCCCATTAAAGTCTTCCTGAATTTTGCTTCACTCTGATACAAAGAACAAAATGAATTATGTTTTCCCTACAAAAGCAACATTAACCTTTATACCTTTAGGTTTTTCGGTCAAAACATATCATCTTTAGTGAACAGAAGTTTAATTTCAAGTCCAAGACAAAAAAGAAACATGAAATAATATGGTCCTACTCCTACTCTCAAAAACACAGAATAGTGATCTGTGTTGCAATACACATTGATTAATATTTTTCTGCAACATTTATGGATTCTTGGAAGATGCATACTATTAAAGTACCATTCCTGTACCACAAATATTTTTAGTCTGCATTCATGCTTTATTCTGAACATTTAAACATTACACAAGTTTGATGTTTGCTTTTCAATTGATTCTAGCAAGCTTCATGACCAAGCAACTAAATCTTTAAGTTTGCTTATTAGAATGATTCAGTTGTAATTTTAATGGGATTGTGCAAATTGACAGTCTTTCCTGCAAGCAATATGCCTGTGGAATGTGGTCCATCTCTGACATAGGAACACAAACATCATGATGAGGTGAAGTGTGATTATACTGAAGAAGGAGCCTACAAAACATACTGGTACATACAGCTGTGTGCTTCAGCCAGTAAATCAGTGAAGCCAATTTAAGTTAGTGGATCCCTACCAATCTACATTAGCTAAAACCCTGGCCCTGCATTTTCTTGTCAACAGTCCTGAACATCAACATTGGTTGTAGTTTCTTATGAAATTCTATATTATAATAAAGTACTTAGTATGTTTAGCCAATCAATTTGCTGGGTAAATGGAATAGTCCTAATGCAGTAATTGTGCAATTAGAGTTATTTGGTCTGTGGAGAGCTAGCCATTCTTAGATTAGCAGATTGATAAGGATACAAAGAGAAGGCCAAAGCATTTTTTTTAAAACTGAAACTTTATTTCATTATCATGTAATTGGGTTAGGTTTTATTTTATTATTCCATGTTTCAGTGAGTATGATAAATTTGAGGTGCCCTGGCGATGATGCTCATACCAGGATTTGCCTTCTCCAAGGTTTATCTGGGGTAATGTTACTGTCCCAAGGTTTGGTTTTGGAGCACAGGTTTTGGAACAGCCCAAATATCATGTTTTCTGTGGAATAAAATATATTGTGTTTTACTGGTATAACTTTAGAACTTAAGCTTTTGTGTACAAGTTCTAATACATTGTAATTTCTAACTTCAGAAGAAAATGAAAACAAGTGCAAAGATTATTTTTAAAGATCTTGCTTTCCTTTCTGCTGCTTTGCTGGTCTTAACAGAACTTTATGCTAAACATGAGAAAGTATGGGAAAGAAATATTTAGAAAAGATAAAAATTATTCAGCAATTATTTTTTATTCATATCAATAATTCTTTCCTGTGTAGGAGGATTATACTACAAAATATAAATCATCTGTTTTACGTTAATGAAGAATGTTTATATTTATCACTGCTGTCCTTTAAGTGGTGTATGTACAGTAAAATAAATTTATCTAGTTATAGATATTTATTAATATTTATAGCAGGATATTAAACAACTTCTGGAAAATGGCATGCAATTATCCCTGACATTAAATTGTTTGAACTGTACAAGTGATACCTTTGGCCTGAGCCGACTGGTACTCTGCAACAAAATTCCTGGACATTGTCTGGCATTTAACATTAGTCAGGAATATTTCTCAATATACAGTTTGGATATGGCCACTCTCTTTTAAGGCTAGGTTGTGCTGTCTGGCACAAAACATCTGAAAATGGTCCCAGGGACTGTTTAATTTATTAGATTAGATATAAACTACATGTCTTCCCTAAATTGTTCGTATATTTCTTTTTTTCTGTTTTCTAGTGTGTTTTTTTGTTATAACAAAGATCTACCTCCGCCAGTAGGTTACTTCTGACATCAATGCTTAAGGAAAGAGGGCAAGAGATTATTTCCTGGTATAAGTTCTCAGATTTTTAAAACCTGAAATAGAAAGAGGTTATACCCATATATTTTGCATATCATGATGCTGTGCAGTTCCTTCTTGAACCCATGCTGCACTGTCCTGCCACAGTGCATTCTGCAATGTGTGTGCACTGTATGCCTAATTTGTTCCAGTGGTCCATCACAGTTTCATCATGTTCAACTTTCTCTTTTATGCCATACAGTGATTTCTCTATCACTGTAGGGTGGGTTGACCCTGTCTGGATATCAGGTGTCCACCAAAGCCAATCTATCACATCCCTCCACTGGACAGATGGGAAAAAATACAACAAAGGCATGGAGATAAGTACAGGGAATATTACTCAAATCAGAGTAGGATAATAAGAAATAAAAACAAAACCTTAAACCCCCCACCCCTTCCTGGGCTCAACTTCACTCCTGAATTGTCTACCTCCTCCTCCTCATCAGCTCAGGGTAGGGGGAATGTGGGCTATGGTTCCATTCATCAGACATTCTCTCTGCTACTCCTTCCTCCTCACACTCCTCCCCTGCCCCAAAGCAGAGTCCCAGACTGTTCACTACCTTCTCACATGAAACTGTTTATTCTATGTTTTTTTTTCAGTTCTATACCTGCGGATATGCTTTCAGACATACTCACAAACTAATCACATCTCAATAAGCCATTGAGCCTCCATATGCAGAAGTGTTTCCTTTCATAGTAGAAAAACAGAGCACCAGCTGCAAGAGAAAGGAATGTTTTAATTTATATCCCATACTGTTATTCATATCTCTTTAGAAAACAATGTGAGAAAATATATTAATGTCTTTAGGTGATCAGAGAAGGATTAAAGAAACTAACACTAGCTACTTTAATGGGCAGTGTCTTAAGCATAAGAAATCCAGCACTTTGAAACTCTTTGATAATGCTAATTCTAGAATTAGATTTAAGAAAGTGCTGCACACCATGGATGAAAGTGAGTCTAGTCAAGTTTAGAATGTACAAAAAAAATCAGTATCTGTCTTTATTCTACTTAATATCTGTTTATTAGCAGGGGTTTATGCCAAATTTCAATTACACATGTTGAGTCATTTCTACCAACCAGAAGTTCCAAAAAACAGTGAGCCTAACTTGATATGTTTCTAATCCCATTCTCTCTCTTTCATTTAAGCATGGATTCAGTTCCACATGCAAAATTTTGTCTATTTCTTCTGTATGTAGGCTTGTTATGCTTTTACTGTGGACACTTGCTGTTTATCTTCAGGTACATAAGGGATGCTGTGCCACTTTACTGCTTGTACAAAATCCCAGAAAGCACCCTTAGTGTAGAAATAATCTGCTTCTTGATTTGATAAAGTGATTTAATGCAATTATCAGGTTTAATAATCTCAGGGACTCTAATTAGGATTCCAGCATATCAAGCATTTACATTTTCTTCATTAAAGGGAACAGTTTGTAGAATGAGGCTTAGCAGAGTGTCCAGTTTGTAGTAAATACAGAAATGGAGCAATTAATTTGTTTAGCCTAAGACTTAATGACAATAAAGGTTCTAGTGTAGAAGTTATTTTGTTACTATTAAGAGAACATATGCTCATACAATTCCCTCACATTAATGAACTTTAAAGGCATTGCAACTTCCTTATAAAGATGAAGCCACTGCTTTAGCTCAGATCAAAGTCTGTGATTCTACCACAGCTTCCTGAAAAACCTGAGAATTTAGTAAATTTTAGCATTCAAAAGTGTAAATCACAGACAAACACTCTAAACTGAAATATTAAAAAATCACATCTTATGCAGAATAAAACAAGGCCAACGTTTTTTTAGACTCTTTTGCTCTTTGCCTTTTAAAAAATAAAGACAATATAAAGCATAAAATATGGGGATGAAACATGGAATATTTATTCAATGCCCAGTACTTCCACAAAAATTAAGATTCCTTTGGACTTAAGAAGAACTGAGAAGTTGGGAGGTTTTTTTTTGTTTTTCCTATAAGCGGGGTTTTCCTTCACTCTGAACAATTTAGCAGCTGCATTAACCCCATTATGATCTCTTTCTTACAGCCAATAATCTGCTGCATCAAATTAATGACTGGGCTTTGGTAAGACATCGTTGCAGTAGGACGGTGAAGCTGACTGCTCTTTGCAATTCTGGCAGCATAGGAGAAAATGGACTGATGGATCCAGGAGAAAGATTAAGCAACTGAGCAGGAAGTGGTAAATATATGAATCTCTAACACTACTTCTTACTAGTGACAAAAAAGAATTCTTTTTTCTGTCTGATATGGCTAACTAAGCAGGGATACAAGCACAGGATCTCCATATAAAATTCTTAGCCTCAAGAAACTTGAAAGTGTGAATCATAAATAGTAAGAAAAGGAAGAAAATTCTCCAAAATATGTTTTTAATTCTTCCAAAATCAGTATTCTGAGCTAATATTGACTAGACATTAGGAAAGAAAACTAATAAATAATAATAATAATTGTGAGACATCTAGCTGCAAACAATAGGATTAAATGCAGAGAAATAATTATATAGGGAAATCCTCTGGCTTTATCTGAAAGCAGAATGGTCTTCTCCTTATCTTAAAATAATGTCTGGAGATAAAACAGGCCACAATCACATTTATAGAAAACAGTCATATGGTTGGAATTCCAATGTATATGAACAAAGACTATTGGAAACTGGAAGAACTAAACTCAATTGTACTGAATGAACAGAACGCAAACTTCTGTCAAGGGAAGATTTGGCCTAAATTTTTTCCTTTCTTTTTCGGTATTAAATTTGAAATAATTGTTTTTATTTCACCATGTTTACTCTGTGTCTCCTGGGTGCACTATTGCATGGAAAACATTTGCTGTATCAGATTTTTCAGAGATCAATAACTCCCAGTGTTTTCTGTCCTTGAGACTTCTATGATGATTCTGATTCTGAAAATATTAATTGTATTTTGTTGCTAAAACTAAGGGGTCTGATAGTTTATTTCTTTATCTTTAGAATGCCATATTCTGAGGAAAAATCATCAGGCTTAATAAAGAAATCTATTTAGATTCTCTATTTCAATCCCAATTAATACAGCTCTCTTTCCTGCTGGTATCGTTAAGACCATTATATGTCCATATTAGTTATAGGAATATTTCAATTATAGAGGTCATTCAGTTGTTAATATGGGCTCATGTGTCATTTGTAAGCAAAATATTTCTTTGTTTTCAAAAGAAGTAACTAAAATACTATTATCAAGGATCTCCACAGTTTCTAACACCTATATGGTTAATCCTTAATCCCCTGTAGAGTTAATTAATACAAATATGCATATTGACTAAACTAGAACAGTGTGTTCATAAAACACTGGCTGTATTTGCTAGTCACAGAATGCACAGGTTGTTAATATTTAGGTAACACGACCCAGTTTCTGAAAAGAAACAAAAGTTATCACTTCACCTATCCATCAGAGAAATAATAGGCTATAGCCTTACTATACAGTTTATCACTCAAAATTTGAAATTGAGGGAATATGTCGTTCTTAATTTCTCTATTCTATTCCTTCTACTACACGTATTTCCACACAATTTTCTTAATTTCCACTAGGAGCCAGCCTTCTAATTATTTCCATATTTTTCTCCTTGAGCTTAATCTGAATGAAAAATAGTATATATAAGTAAAGTTCCATGTTTCTCAGGGAAAAGCAGCAGGTTAGTTAATAAATCTCCTTTAGAACTGGGATACGTCAGATTATTATTAACTGAAAATTAAGACTTCTGTCTGTGAAAATATGACATGAAAGTCAGGTGCTTGAAAAGATTCTTTGTGGGGTTTTTAGAGCAGTACATCTAGTCTCTGAAAAGAAAATAGGCTTTTCTGTATGTGAAAATACATTCACTTCCTTGAATGTTGATAGCAAATAATTAATTTATTGGATTGATTAATTAATTGATTGGATAAAATTAATTAATTGATATGGATAAAGAAAACCAACTCAAATTTTATAAAATTTTGTGCTGTGATGATAAAGTAAACAATTATTTAGTACAAAGCAAAAGGAGAACTTTACTTTTGTCGAATCTAAAAAACTGGTGTTTCTCATTGTATGGAATTGTATCTATCCTTCAGTATTAGAACAATGATAATATAGGTTAAGATAGATTATTTGTTGGGATTCAAATGGAAAAATAAGGTGGAATACCTATTCAAAGTCTTGAACTGATTTAGGCTTTGAGGAGCTCAAGTTGTGGCATGAGTCTTTTTTGGAGATAATTTATTCATGTGTAACTATCTAAAGGCAGTTCAAAGTGGGATATCATTCAAAACTAGCCACATAGTAAGTGGAAAAGAAGATACAGAATAATTTTTATTGGAAGAATTTACAATCTGTATTTATATTATATTTATAAAGAATCATGTTATTTTCTTTGAATTTAATTATATTTAAATGAAAAATAGAATTAAAAAAAATAAGGTGTGAAGAGAAAGGAATATAAAACCCAGTGTGTAGTATGAGAAAATGGAGCTAAATAATTTTGTCCAAGAAAAACATCTTTTTCAAAATTCATTAGTACCATTTAAAGACAAGCAAGGGAGAAAACATCAAGTGATTGAAGTTATGTCTGCCTGAGCAGGCTGTGCAGTACATAGAGAAGACCTGCAGTGAAACCCCATAGAGAAACAGCACTGAGGACCCAATGTGCATTCTGTACATGTTTCAGGGCAGAGAGAGGGTGAGGGGAGAAGGGAGTATTTAGGATTAGCTCTAGTCTGAATGTCCATTAATGGCTGTAGGAATCTGAATGTGCTCCTGGCGTGTGTCTTTTCATTTAGTTTCATCAGAAAGGCATCCAGCTCATGCACTCCAGTACCGCTCTACAATGACAGCACAAGTACAGAAAAAATTAGAACTGGAAGATTTGTTTCTAAGATTAACTCCTAAACCCAACTAAGGCATTATTATAAACAACCCAAGCAATAAATAGAGGGCAACTCCTCCATAAAGAGAATACTGTTGGAGCTCAGATTCAGCTTATTTTATCTTCAAGATGTCCAAAATTATCTGACTGCTTAAATCTGGTGAAATTAGACAAGGATTTCAGGGCAGGGCTCTCACTCCCTCACTTGGAGCAAAAGAAAGCATCAGAGCTTTTTCTATTCAGTGAATGAGGGAAAGGCTTATTGAAATAACAGGGATCTGTGTTGCTGCAGAAATTTTTTTTCTGCAGTTGCAGAAGAAACAAATCTTTGACATTGATGTTGCTCAACATACAATTTCTTAGGCATAATTAAACAACACATCCTATTTCAAGAAACAAATGAAATGAAAATGAGCATTACTTAAACTACTATTTAAATTACAGAAGAAAAATCAATAAATCCATAATCTTCTTATTCAAAAAAGTAAATTTTAGAATAGAATTTTTAAAACCTAATTCAAAGAAATCCTAATTTAGTAACTTTGTAAACTTTGTTGACAAAACCACTGAAATGCCATGTTTGAACGGTAATGATACCATTGGAATTTGTATAAAGTTTTAGCTTTTAGAGATAACCTTACAAGGTTCTCCGACCAGAGAAAATTGCTTTAACATTCACTAGTTTGTATATAAACCAAAGGTTGGAAGCTCTGGGTTTTAAATCCCTGTGACTGAATTATTCTGAGATTTGAGACTGATACAGAGATTCTTCCTTGGGCCTACTCTTTATGTGTCCAGTCTGAACCAATTCTTATTGACAGAAGAATCAGAAGGTTCATTATGTATTGAGGTCATTACAAGACCAGACAATACCTCTTTAGTCATTTACATGGCAGATTTCACTTGATATCAGAGCACAAGGGATTAACCTCACCTCCTTCAAACTGGAAGATGTTACTTGCTGCAGTCTGACATAGTCCTGAAACGCTCCTTCTGTAGTCAGCAGAAATAAAGAGGCACTTCTATGCAGTGTCTAACTTCATTAATGTGAAATTACTTCTGGAATTGATATTTTTCTCTGTTTACTGTAAAGGAATCATAGAAGAAATGAAGCCAGCTTTGGCTTACACATGCAAACAAAAACAACAAGCAACCCTGAGAAGGATACCTCAAACCTATGTGCAGCTCTGTGCTTAATGGTTGTTAAGCTGAATTGGTACACCATCTCCAAGTTGTACCTAAACTTCATAGAAGCCCATTTTTGATTGCTGGGTCTATCACTGGACCATAAATAACATATTGGGTTCATTTTCGTCTCAAATAGCTCTGCTTTCAGTAGTACATATTCTTAGTTCTGTCCCTACCTGCTGTTCTCTTAATTTCCTCATATTCTTTTTACTGGGGGAATTGAAGGGTGTGGGAGAAGAAAATCACATTCTAAATTTATGTTTTGTTTATTTGAGCTATTGTTTGTATATGACTAGTTTAATCATGCACAACATTCACCCTTCATTACACTGAACATTGTTAGAAGTAGATGCCTCTGAGCACAATAATGCCTAATTTGCATTAATCTTGCTTTGCTCAATTCTTTTATAGTGATGGAAACGTGTGCCAAAGATTGCTCTCCACTTTTAAACCACAAGAAATGCATAAACTGCCATATTAAGTAGCACTTAATTTGCTGAATTCCTCTAAAGTAACTAAAAATGTTACAATGGTCTCAATTCTGAAAGAGAGAACAAAAAAAATGTCTCAATACTTGCAACAAAACAGTGTCTGCATAATGATGCAAACGGGTAATCAATTATAAACAAGTTTCCTCAAACCACAAATAAATAAATATTTATATTTAAATCCTGCTTTTTAAAATTTCTTCCCTTTTCCTCTTTTCCACTTTCCTGCAGCTACAGGCCAGCCAGTATAATTTACTTTGTCAGGGTGTCTAGAAAAAGGCTTGTAGCCAAATATAGCTTTCATACAGCTACCACTGAAATTATGATTAATATTATGATTAATTCTGTTTTCCATTTAGCTTCTCCATTATATACTACCTCTACTACCTCATTGTCATTCATTACAATTGTTAAAGTTGCACTAGAACTCCTCTTGTGGTTTTGTTTGATTGGTTGGTTGGTAGGTTGGTTTGGTTTGGGTTTTGTTGGTGTTTTTTTTGTTTGGTTGGTTTGTTTTTTTGGGTTTTTGTTTGTTTGTTTGTTTGGTTTGTTTTTTGTTTTATGTTTTGTTTTGATTTGGTTTGATTTGGTTGATTTTTTTATTTCCAGAGCAGTCTGCATTCCTCCAATGTATTTAAGAGATGATGATGTTGTATGACTTGTATGCGTTAGCCCAGAAATCACAGAGGTTGTGGAGAAAAGCAAAAATCCACTCAAAGGAGGACTACTGAACACTGAGTTGGCTACTCAGCAAAAACAAGGATGTTACTTTCCATCTCCCAGGTGGCCTAGATTCTCTCTTTTATCCAGCAATAATGGTATTCACTTCCTCTTGTGGTTTAAATAAAATACTCAAGAGGCCTGGGAAAAAAAAATCAGCAAAAAGACCTTATAGTAAATATTATGACCATTAGGTCTGATGGCTATATTTTGTCTTATTATTGCCCATCCTTGTTTTGATCCAGCTGATGTAGAATTTCATCTTAAGCAATGGCCCATCTTAAAAAAAAATAAAATCTGAGAGTATATCCAGATATATATTATATATA
>VXBI01011585.1:1824311-1847005 GCA_013397375.1 Toxostoma redivivum
AAAAAAAAAATGAAGAGGGTATCAAACTGATAGAACTATTAAAAGTAGTGCATTCAGAGAAATTTGGAGTATAGAATTGTCGCATACGAAAAATTATTGTCTGCTACAATAATAATGAAACATATCCAGATTTCAAATCCCTCTGTCTAGCAGTTACTTCATTAAAAATTCAGCAGTTGCCCGAGTTCAGAAGTGATCCTTATCCTCCCAGGGCTCTTACCCTGCAGGTTAACAAGGCTGTGAGCATCAAGCCCTGGTTCAGCAAAGCAATTCACCAGTCTGTAGGGGAGTGAGGTGATAGCTCACATATGGTTCTAACATCCCCTAACTCCACTTGTTCAGAGTATATTGATAATAACATCAGTCTTACAAATCAGACATAGAAAAAAACTATTGAGTCATGCTGCCTATCTCCCTGGAATTTTGTTACTTATCATATTGAGATATTTGTAGTGTTCAAGACATGGAAATGTTCATCTGAATCCCATTTAACACAGAAATCTATTTAACTCCTTCAATAAAAATCTATTTCCTCCTAGGAAAGCAGGGTTTTTTTCCTTCAGCTGTTAAACCTAACTTGGGTTTTATCATTTTTGTACTGCCCATATAAATCTACATGACGAAGCAATCCAAATGGTTCCTTCCAAATATTTTAAACTGTTAGGAGCCATAACACATATAAATTATTTTTGAAACAGCACAAGAAATGAATAAGGAACTGACATAAAACATGGCAACATGTAACATGAAAAATAGTTGCATATAAAAATAATTGCATGTGTAATATAAACCAAATTAATCACCTTAATTAATAATTTCTAAACATACCCAAATGAAATTGTAGGAAAGGAAGGAGTCTTTTTATAACAATTTTTTTATGGCTTTCTTGTCTGAATATAAAAACTCTGAATCAAAACAATGATATCTAAATTGTGCTTTTTATGGTACCTTCTTATACTCTATATTAAATACTTTAGAATTTTATATATGTATGTTTTCATATATTTATACCATGCTTTAATGTAAAGTAATTATACAAATGCTTACAAACAATAAGAATAAATTCTTTAATTCCAGAAAAATTACCATAGAGGCACAATTAGACTTCTAGACACTTTGAAATGATTGTATCTTTTCTTTGAGCACTCTCTTGTCTGTATCTCAATATCTTCTTTGTAATGTCTTTCTTAGTATTTTATGTAATTTTCTAAAGACTGTCACACTTCGATCATACACCACAGTGCTTTTATTTTCTGCTGCAAGACTTAATGGATTTTGCAAGCATGCCTTAAAAATGAGTTGATTTTTTCATACCACACTGTATGGAAAGCGTGTAAACAACTCTCTTACATATACAGTTGTTTTCAGAACTACTACTGTCCAATTTACTGCTTCTGTACAATGCCTGTGATATTTTTGTGTCTTTCAGAATCAAGGAATGGTAGAATCACTTAGTTTGGTAGGGACTTTTAAGATTATTGATTACAACAGTTAACCCAGCACTATCAAATCTACCACTAACCGACATCTACACATCTTTTAAGTGCTTCTAGCAATGATGACTCCACACTCCTCTGGGCAGCTTGTTCAAGTGCTTGATAACACTCTTTGTGACAATTTTTTTTTTCCTAATATCCAATCTAAAGCTCCTTTGAAGTGACTTGAGTCCATTTCCACTTTTTCTCTTGCTTGTTACCTGGGTCAAGAATCTGAACCTCACCTGGCTACAAACTGCTTTCATGTAATTGTGGAAAGTGTGAAAGTGATGTCTCCCTTCAATGTCCTTTTCTCCAGACTGACCAAAGGCAGCTCCCTCAGCCACTTGTGCTCCAGGCTCCATTGCCCCTCTCTGGACATGCTTCAGCACCAAGATGTCTTTCTCGAAATGAGGGGCCCAAAACAAGACACAGGACTGGAGGTATGGGCTCATCAGGCTGGGGAAAAGAGGAAAATCCCTTCCCTGATCCTGCTGGCTATGCTATTCCTGACACAGGACAGGATGCTATTGGCCTTCTTGGCCACCAGGGCGCTTTGAGCCAGGGATTGACCTGGTGGCTCTTCCTCTTCCTTCTCACATCATTCACTGCAACTAGAAGGATAGAGGGGGGCACTTGTGCCCCTGATCCTTCTACTAGTCATCTCAAGGCCCTGAAATCCCTCTTGATTACCGTTGGACCTGCGACTTCATTTCTGTCCACTTAAAGCATCCTGGAGGCTTCAGTGGATGGCAAACTGAGGGCTCCACTAGGATAGGAAGATTTCTCATCACAACTTTAACCTGGGCCCCAGGAAGGTAGCAGACTTGTCTAAAAAGTCTGAATATCACACCTTCTTTTCACATTAGAAGAGAGCTTCCTATGACAATGACCAATCTTTTTCTCTATGGAAGAAATTTTGACACAGGATGTGGACTGACTTAACCTCAATGTCACCTCCATGCTAGATGAATCATCATCCTCATTATTGTTCAGTTTCATTTATGGAACCATTATGACTGGGCACCTGGGAAAGGGGAGAGCAATCACAAAGGAGACATGCTTGCTGTGTCTGGGAAGGAAATTTTCAACATTGTCTCTTATTCTTACATTTAAACATAATAAAAAATGTATGTTTTACTCTTGTTCATTTCTATAACAATTCACCTTTTTATTTATTACATTGCTTCTGAGGGGCTGCAGTCAAGATCAGTGACCTGCTGTGTCAGGCATTATGTGAGCATACAGGTATTTTCTGATGCTGGTTCTAAGATAATTAAGTCTCCTTGTATTACTTCCCTGTCCTCAAAGCATCTCTTTAGTATTATCTGTGAATGTAATTAATGCTATTTACTTCTCTCCTGGGTTAGTGAAGATATTAATCCCTTACTTAATACAGATCCCTGAAGCACTGTGCTACACACCTCTTCCCATCTGGATATATTGCTGACGTTATCCTTTGTTTATGCTCTTTCATCCTCTTTCAATCTTTCAATGAGACAGAGTTTCTATCGAATCCAATTTTAATTAATGTTGACAAAGATTTTAACATGCATTGCAAACCAAATATATTGCAGCTATTGCTTTTCATGTCTCCATTTTTCTTTGCAGTTCTAGTTAAAAAATAAGTCAGATTTATCTTCTCCCTCTTTGTTCTTTCTGCATCTATTCTGCCTCTTCCTGCTAGGTGCATTAGCCTATAGAAATTCATGGTCTTTTGCTATGAGCTTTACTATTTCAGGAAGAGCTTTACTATTTGAGGAAGAACAAGGACAAAGCAAAGCCAGACAGCAAGCAGGATGGCCCCAGTCCAGCAAAGCAGTGAGACACATGGCCATCTTTAAACCCAGACATAATCTTGCTGGAGTCAATGGAAATATTTGCATGCTTGAAGGTAGTATCTTTCAGCTCAAGGCTGCTGTGTTGAATATATAAAAGAATCATGCGCTAATCATCTCATATTTCCTTTTGTATTTAAAAATAGTTGCACTAACCTTCAAAGACCTCTTCATTTTTTCTGATATTTGAAGCAGTGATGCAATAAATACTTGAGGTAATATGTATTAACACAGTAGGATGCAAAATATTCAGATTTTCTGATTATATACTTTTACTTCTCTCCATTATTCCCTAACCTGCTTCTCATCAGAACTGAAAATATTTCAACATGATATACATACCACCCGTTTATACAGTTAGCTTATTAGTATTATTTATTTATTCACTAAAAAAAAAAAAGTCAGTATTTCAGTCACTTTTGAAACACCATTAATTTCACCCTTCCTCAGGACATACTTAATTTTTTCAGCAGCAAATACAATTTTTCTTTGCACCAAGCAGCATGATGGTTCTTGTTGACAAATGTTAATTATTTGTGTGGGTTTTCTGCTCCCAACATTTTTGGCTCTGAACTTATAATCAAAGCAAAAAGTAGGGGGAGGAGAGGGGAGGGAACTTTCCCCCAAATAGCAGAACAGCTTTATTTATGAATGTCATGGGAAGCTAGGAGGAGAAAAGAAAGCAAGTAAGTAAATGCATTAGCCTGAGGGAAAGGATTTCTAAGGATGTGCTCTTACATCCAGCTGGGACTGGTCTCTTCTTTAGCTCAATGGATAAAAAAAAAAAAAAGGGGGGGGAAACAACCCTGTGGCCCCACAACCCCAGAAGATACAATGGGATTTCAGCACTCAGAGGTAATCTCCACACCACAATTGAAACACAGCTTAACTAGCTTTAAACAGACTATCTAATCAACTGAAATCCAATGAAAAATAGCTTCTGTTATGCCTTAGAAGCAGAGTGTGGATGAGGAGATTAGCTGGGGTGAGATTAATCACTTTAGAAAGAGAACTTTAACTACTTTTTAATAATACACAGTTCAATGTGGTTGAGAATATGGAAGCTCAGATAAAGTCTTTTAGAAAGTAAGAGCCATCAAAGCAGTTTGGAAATGTCTAGCTGCTCAGATACAGCAGTGGGTAGAACTCATTTTCATCTGTGCTTGTCTGAGGTGATTCCTTATTATCATTCTATAAGTTTCATGCTAGGCAGAAAGAGAAAGAAAGACTCAATAGGTTTTTTGTCATTAATGGTTGTCATTTTGATAAAAAAAAAAAAAAAATATTGTAGCTTAATGGGTAAATGCAAATGACCTCAACACTGCAGTTTTGTACTTCAAAGAGGAGTAAATTTGTTTTGATGTTTATTTGGTAGAGGAATTGCTGTCAGAGATAAGCAAAAGGTTTAGAACTCCCAAGGGCTCTGATAATGCTTCAGAAAGGAAAAAATTTGAGAATTATCACACTTGTGATCAAGCAACATAAAATTTAAGACTAATAAACAGCTTTTCTGATGTCAGTCTAAAAGGTGAGCCAAGGAGGCTTGTGGAACATAACATCAGTACAAAATTCACAAGGCTTGTTATCTTTGATTTTTTTCATAATTTTTTTTCAATGAATATTGCTTCTGCCCCTAAATTAAAAATATTCTTCTTGCACAATATCATATCCAGATGTAGCTGTTACAATCAAACTCCTATATGTGGGCAAAATTAACAGCTATGGTAGAAAGCTTTCTTCCCCACAGTTCCCTTGATAGGCAGAAACAGGGTAGTAGCTCTGAAAAGATAATTTAAATAACAATTGCACCATTGTGCATGAATGACATTTCATATAGACTCTTTGATTATAATATTCCATGCTCCTAGGAGCTATAGGGCAAAAACAGAAGACAAGATTACCCTTTCTATGCTATATTTTTTTCTCCAAAATATCTCTGATTAAAGACATATAAAAGGCATGATTTTACTTTTGAACTATATAGACATCTCTTCGGTATTAAACAAAGATACATGTACATTTTTAAACATTGCATTGCACTGATGTTTTTGAATGTCATATTGTAATTGGAAGATACTGCTGTCTAAGTAAATTTATGCTGATTTGTATCTCTTGTGAATCTCTCCTGGTAGCAAAGTTGTAGGTGTTTATATCCTCCTCCCTCACTAATACATGCTGTCCTGCAAAACTTTCCGACAAGGCTGACTTGTCAGTACTCACTAGCAGCTCAGCAGTCGATGCCCGTTCAAAGGCTATACTTTGTCTGACTTTGCTTTTTAACATCAGACACATACAGCAAGACACAGCTCATTGTGCATTTGCTTCAGAAAGAGCACCATGCAGTCAACATGACAAAATCAAGTACAAGACAAGCCAGGACACTGTAAAACTCATTTATCCTCAACTGCATTTAAAAATAGCATAAAGCAGGGAATACAGGTTTTGACAAGGTGTTCAAATACAACTTTCTGATATCAACCAAGTCAAAAATATTTTATTTTAAGGTCTAAAATGAGCAGTAATAACTGGAACAGAGCCTGTCTGTCTCTGCTATGTTTCTTATTCTGACAGAGGCACACAAAGGAAAAGCTATGAGACTGTATGGGCAGCTCATTGCTGTCCTCTAGCTCAGCTTTCATCCATGGAGCACAGCAAGGAAGGGAGCCTTGGCTGTCACGTGGTGGAAACAAGGAAAGCAGTTCCAGAATATTTAAAAATGCTTCCGATCTTCTAACCAACATCAATAGTGTCATTGATTAATAGGGTCATCGCTTGAAACCTACATAATTTTTTTTTTTTGAGACTTTTAAGTCTGGTACATGGTCCTTATCTACCGTCTGTGACCTAGGTGACAGCTCAACAGCTATGAATGTCACCCCAGGCAGAAACATCAGGCAAGGTAGACAACTGCATTTTATTGTCAGTTTTCTGTCACACATCAGATCTGCCTGTGAACTCAGAGTCCTACAGTCTTCTACTGTTTCATTTTTATCGATTAGCATTTTGCAAACACAAGTAGTTTTGAGATATTCACCTTACTTTACTTGAAGCATTCTTGGTATCTGTGTATGATTTTGTAGATATCACTGATTGTTGATGGGGATAAGTCTACAGAGCTGATGGAGTAAAATAGCATTTCATTCTTGTTTTATAATTCAGAACTCAGTGTGGCTGAGTCACATTTTGGAAAACCCTCTTTCTCTCTCTCCCCATTAATTGCAGAATAAGACTTGAGGTTAATTTTCCAGGTTTTGCAACTGACCTAGGCATCTAAAATTGGACCAGATGAAGCTTAACCACAGCCTCTGCACATGGGCTACGTATTCTAACTTGAAGGGCTTTTAGTTAGATAAATCAATACTTCCAAGTCATGCATGTGTTAGGAAGTTGAATAAAACTTGACTTATTTCCATTTGCCCTTCAGAATATATTTTGAACTGAAGCTAGTAGTATTTTACACATATATGCTCTTTCAGTCTTCTCTTAATTAATCACTGGTTTATATTAAATCTGCTGTGTATGCACAGTTTGTCAGATAAACCTTGGTTACTGCTATCACATTTCAAAAGCTCAGAAGAGAAAGATGCGGCTTTCTGCTGTTGTGAGCAAATTTGTAGATTTATTAGTGAACTGAGATTCATAAATGACTGGTGGTTAGTGTTTTCAAATGTTTAAACTCATATCCATGAAGTAGTTTGTGTGTGTAAAATTAAACCTTCGGACTAAGTAATCTCCATGGTACTTTTTTTGTTCTTATTTTTGTTTTGGTTTGATTTGGTTTGTGGTTTTTTTTTTTTTGGGNTTTTTTTTTTTATTGTTTTGTTTTTTTTTTGTTTTTTTTCTTTTTTTTTTTTTTTTTTTTTTTTTTTTTTTATCTGTAAAATACTCAGTTGTAACCCCTTGAGTTTTCAGTTAGGGCACTTCAGCATTCCATCAACAATCCATGTGGTCTTTCCCAAGAATAAAACTATGGTGCTTAACACTCAGTATAAGATGTATGCAATGAAATTAACTTGGTGATAGAACATGGAAAAGTAATTACTGGATTATGAATTTTTTTCTTTTATAAAGGGCTCACAAAATGTCTAAGCATCCAGGCCTGTTATTTTATCAGACAAAAAATTTCTAACACTCACTTCTATGTAAAGTCGGGTTGACTACTGCTGATTTCCTTGGAAGTTATTCTTGTTTCATCAGCAAAAAGAACACAATAAATATTAGTTACTTCAAAACAAATTATGAATTAAGCTAATCACAGAATATACACTTTCGGAGGAAAGAGAAACAGTTATGCATATATCCTTCCTGTGCTCTTCATATCAACTTATGGATATCACAACTTAAAAAGCCTCTGGAGTTTGGTTTCTTTCCTTAAGAGGCTGGGGCAAGGCTAATCGTGTATGTAATACTTATTTCCTTTTACTAGACCATTTATAAAGATCTCAGTGAAAGGTAGCAATAGAAATTAAATTTATACATTTATTTGTCAATGCTTTATTTGTTGGTATTTGAAACCTTGTGCTACTTGTTGGAGTCAGGGCACAGAAAACTCCAGGTCTCAGCTCAGGTAACTACCCTCCACTTCAGGAAAATTTCTGCTTCAGTGTTTGTTAGAGTGAGATTTTATTCTTTTCTTTGTCCTATTCTTTTGTATCTTGCTGTGCACAGTGGAACTGCTCCTGTGTCTCATTTTACACCTTACTGAGCTGTAGTAGGAAAGCCACTGCCAGACCATCTCCTTTTGTCAAGCAGTTCTTAGGCCATTTCTTGTTTATATCAAGTCAGCACTTACACACAGGTAATTTTGCCACAGCTAACAGCACTTAGTGTTTCTCCACAGGATACTGCAAAGTCTAAACACTTTCTGGGCTTATCACGGGGATTTCAAAATTGACAGTATAAACTACACCTATTCGGTAGAAATACTTGTTACTCTGCAGTTTAGAAAGGAAAGTTTGGGGTTTGTCAATGCTTTTAGAAATAGAAACCCGGTTTCCATTGCTATCTTCTTGAATTTTCCTAGACAGAGGATCAATAGCACAAACACACTCCAGCTGAGAAAACTCTTTAAAAATGTGTTTAAAGGCAATGCCTTCCAAACTGAACTGTCCATTAGGCACCCAAGTGAGGTGACAATTCACTGTCAGAAGCTGTTAATTGAACAAACAGTAACACGCTATCCAAAAAATATCTTCCCCCATCAGTTTTCTTTCTTCCAATTGACAGTCATGTGAGTATTTTGTAATTCTTTTCTATCTACATTATCCATATAATCAGTATTTCCATTGCATTATCATAAGATGCTGAAAAATAATTGAATATTTTATATTCCCTGAAAAGTTATGCCCTGTTTTCTCTAAAGCATCTATGAATTCACTAGTAGAAACATTTCAGTTCCCACTGATGGCTTGTGACTACATTTATATCAGTGAATTCGACCTGCTTCGGATTTTTCTCTGAGAAAGAGTCTAATAGACTTAGCATGATCCACAGTCATAATATTAAAATCTGTTTCTCAGGTTGCCTAGTAGCAAAAGTTTCTGCGATCTCCAGACTCTTTGTTCATATCCAAGGAATACTTGAGAAAGTGGTAGCTTAGGTCAAAATTATTCCAGTGACCACTTAAAACTTTTCAGTGATGTACATAATAAGCATCTAGCACCTGGAAACATTTATGACCGCTGCCTAACTAGTTTAGACACAGAACAGAATAGGTTTTTTGAGATCTTGATTACTAGGTAATCAACACACTAGAAAAATGTTAACACTATAAAGGCATGCTGGGAAAATACCCAAAACAACCCTATATCTGATACGTATCACTTGATAGGATTCTTAAGATAAGGAGTTTGCATGGTTTAAGATAAATTTATGGAAGAGAAACCCATAAAAGATTATCAAATACAGAGAACCAACACATGGTTTGTTGTAGCAGTTAATGTGATACTTTTCCTTTTTGCATATTCTTTTTTTCAGGTTCTAGGTAATTTATTGGGCTTTTTGGTTTGCTTTCTTTTTTTTCCTGAGTATGTAAGAATTCCTTTTGTACTTGACTTCCTTTTCACCATTCTATGTAAAAAATAACATGTATAACATGGCAAGAATGGCACAGACCCCATCCCTTCTTCAGGCTATGGATTTCACACAGGCTATTGACATTTTGTTTGTAATTCAATGAGTGATGCTGCATCCACCTGGCATTCAATCACTAGTGGTGCTCCCCAGGGCTCACTATTGGGGCCAGCCTTGTTTAATATTTTTGTTGATCTGAATGAGGGGATGAAGTGTACTCTCAGGAATTACAACACACTTGTGTGAGAGTGTTGATCTACTGGAGAAATCTGGTCAGGGTGGATCCATGGGCCAAGACCAACAGCATAAGTCTCAACAAGACCAAGTGCCAGGGTCACATTAACCCCATGAGGTGCTGCAGACTGGTGAAAGAGTGGCTGCAAAGCTTCCCATTGGAAAAGGACCTGGAGGTGCTGGTCAACAGCCAGCTTAACATGAGCCAGTGTGTGCCCAAGTGGCCAAGAAGGCCAATGGCATCCTAGTTTCTAACAAGAATAACATGGTCAGCAGGAGCAGGACAGTGATTGTCCCCCTGTCCTCTGCACTGGTGCAGGCACACCTAGAGAGCTGTGACCACTTCTGGGCCCCTTAAACAAGAAGGAAATAGTGGTGCCAGAGCATGTCCAGAGAAGGGCAATGGAGATGGTGTAGAGTCTGGAGAGTAAATCACAGGAGCAGACAAAGAAGCTGGGGTTGTTCGGCTTGTAGAAAGGAGGGCTCAGGGGGAGCCTTATTGCATGAAGACAGATTGTAGCAAGGTGGAGGTTGGCCTCTTTTCCCAGGAAACCAGTGACAGGACAAGAGTACATAAACTCAAGTTGCACCAGAGGAAGTTTAGATTGTACATGAGGAAGAATTTCTTCACTGAAAGGGTTGTTAAGAATTAGAATGGCCTGCCCAGGGAGGTGGGGTAGCCATAGTATAGTCACCATCCCTTGAGGTGTTCATGAAAAGTCTGGGCACATCTCTTAGTGCTATGGTTTAGTTGGAAAGGTGGTGATCAGTCAAAGGTTGGACCTGATAATCTTAGAGACCTTTTCTAACCTAAATGGTTCTCTGATTCTGTGATTATCTTATTATTAATACACACCATATAATTCTGGATCTGGGTCAGTCTCAGCATGTTTAGGTCTCTCTGGAGAGTAAAACTTATCAGACTGTAGTAATTTTTCTTGCTTAAAAATAAAATTTTTAAAAGACTGAGCAAAACGGAGGAAGGTTAGTCTCCTTCAAATTATTGTACAGCAATAGTCACAATGTACGTGGCAGTAGTAGACATAAATGTCTCCCCTAAAATAAACTATGGAAAGGAGGTATAGACTTTTTTATAGACATTTTTTGTAAGTTAATGGGATATTAGATATAAACTCTGTACTGATCCTTCATTAGATTTTCAGGAATGGCTGTCTCTTCTTCAATATGATCAAGTTTTGTAAATTTCATGCTTATCACTTTCATTCTATCCTAGAATTACAAGACTGACTCAATACAGGTCTTCAAAGTCTTCTTGATGTGGCTTTCTCAAGTTCCTTACATTGGGAGCCTAGATTATGGCAATGTCCATATTTCTTTTAGGAATTTACCATTAAAATTCTCAGTTGTTCCTTTTGCTTTCCTATTGATCCTACACTGTAAAATTTAATTGAATTAAAAATTCAATTAAAAGAAGATATTACTCCTGTAAAGCAATGAATACCTGCACGAATCTTTAAAAAACAGTTTTTAATATCTTCAGTATCAATAACATTTTTGTGTGATTTGTGGCATAAAGGTCACATCTTTAGAGGAATTTTAAAAGCTCTTAATAATATTACATACTCATGTTTCCTCATAGGAAAATGAAACCTTTTCCTGCAAAGTTTACTATTAGCCAGTTAGCCTTTTGGACTTCCTATTGGAAAAGTCAAATGAGTAATTTGCTTACAATAGTCAACCATTCTCTCTGTAATGTGCAAACTTAAAAAATAATTTAGTAATTTAATAATCTTCCCATCCTACAGATAAGAGATTGCACATTCTTTCTTTATGTAATTTTTTTCCCCAGATGCAATGTACCAGTCTACAACAGTGTGCCATTTAGTGCAAAAAGTAATAGACTAATGGCTTTGCAGAAAATACTATTTTATTTCATTAAAGATGCAACACGAAAAATATGAATTTTTCCACTTTGACTAGCACATCATCCTCGCACCCTAAAATTTTAGAGCTATCAAAAGGTAATGAAACTGTCTGAATGTCTGAATGCCCTGCTAAAAAAGAAACATGACTGCATTATAGCCTGAGAAAGGAAGAAAACATATTTACTTGAAGAAACCCCCATCAAATCTAAATCTAGCTTAGACATTCAGGATCTATGTCTAAATTTTGATATTTACAGAGATATAAAACAAACATTGTCAACTGTACTCAAAACACTTTTAATTTGTTGATCATTTATAGCTTAGATTTAATTTACCATTTTTGCAATGATTTAATGACATTTTCAGTAATTTTTGCTTTTGACACTGAAACAGCATGGGGTTGATTTACTGTGTTTTCAGACTTCTGCTTTTATGTAAACACATTAGTATTTTCACAGCATGTTTGGAACAAATGGAGCAAATTCTGATCCTTCTACACCTATAAAAAACCTATTAACTTTATTGAGCAGCAGAGAGAAAATTTGACTAAATTGCTGGAGTAAGTCAAGAGGAATCAGGATAAAAGATGAAAAACTTTTGCCTGTTCTGGAGGACAAGAGAAACCAATTTCATGTAGCAATGAAGAAAATGGAATAAACCAGCAGCTAAGACAGCTTCTGTGTCTGACTTTTATGTGTTTTAGCATTTATTACAGCTAGGTTTACCAGCTTTCATAGTTATAGAAAATAGAGTCACATGTATAGATGGCTCAATACAATGTAAATGTGTTGTACACATAACATCTTTCAAACAAAGTGAGCCCTAAATATTCTCACGGACATAGGCAAAATAATTACAAAATGGAAAAATTAAAAAATAGAGAGAGTAAAAAAGAAGATAAATATGATAAGGTAGAGGATTTGTTTTCAGAGGACACTTGAGATTATAGCATCCCTATGAATTAGAGCTTTCACTGGTAACAAACACTCCAGCTGTTGCTGTTTTTCTATCTGCATTGCTTGAGTCCTTTATGCCACTGCAAAAGGCAATAGAAACATCACATGGCTCTATTTCACCTTTTTAACAAATAGGATAAGTCTTGAAAGGCAAAGGTATTGGGATGTGTTTAGTGAGAAGTGACATGTTGGATCTAATTCTGTGTTCTGCTAACTGTGAAATGCCATTGAAGTCACTGTAACACAGATGTAACTAGCAGGAGATTCTGCCTTTTACTTCTGAAAGTCTGCTAGCAGTGTCAGAGAGCAGAAACTGATCTGAAATCTGTTTATCTCATGTTCTGTTCTTTTAGCTTTCCTCAAAATGTGTCGAAAGATTTTTTTCTGGACCTTATCCAGCTTGCATAGAAATGAATGAAGAACTTTTTTTCCTACTAGCGGTCTGTGATCTGTAATGGAGTCTTGTGCACAAATAAACTGATCAACAGGAATATTTGCTTATAAGTGGAGCTTTTTTTGCTAAATCATAAGACCTTGTGCTCTAGGGTGCCAGTCTTGTAAATCTTATCCATTTCAATTGGATCAGCAGGACTACACTTAAAGATATGGAATGGTTCATTTTCAGTAATCTCCTTTCTTTAATTGTAAGTTCCCTGCTACTGCACTGTAGGTTCTAAATAACAAAATAATTGGCACATGAAATAAGTCTGCAGTTATGTATGTAGTTCAAGTTCAGATAAATATCCCTTGTCCAATGAAAATTTGAGCATGCATTTGACCCAATAAAATTTAAGAACTATTTAAACATCTTCTTACATGACTGGACATAAAAGTTTTCCTGCATCATCAGGAAGATGCTGTATTTGGGTCTATCAACACATAAAGGCTACCTACAGGCAATATTTCAGTTCTAATTAAACCAATTTTTAACACTCTATAAAGGAATAGGTGGTTATTTACAGACAAATCTGTGATTTGTGTGTACAATTACTGAAATTGTGCATACAAATTGGGTTGAAATTAATCTCTTAAATTTGTAAACATATGAATTTGGGCAAATCAGACCCCCATGTTTTAGAATAAGATGTAAATTGTACCAAGTGTGGCTGAACCAACATCAAGTGAGGAATTTTAATTTGGGGATTTCCTCAATTGTGTACTTAATGTTATGCTAATTTTTTTTTCCATTAATAGCTAAAGAGATCCATTGCTTCTGTTTTCAATGGGCTTGTTGCTAATGAAAAAGATCTTTTGTTCCATAGCATAACTGTACAGTTCAGGCAGAATGATAGCATGCTGGCTCTTTACACTTTGGACGCTAAAAAGCCTCAGGCAAAATATTTTGCTGAAAAAGGCAAGCCTGGCTCCATTCATTTCACAAGTACTGCCCTCTTACACTAGCTGTGACTTTGTCTCTTTATTTAATGATTCACTGAACCCAGATATTTGCATAACAGCATATATCTATATGAACTAAATGCTAGCCTTCTTTTTAAAGTAATCAGTTTTGAACAGTAAGAATATATTCTTTTGCCCTGAGGCATCCTTCCAGCAGCTGTTGCTGAGGTGATATAAATAAATCGCAACATGATTCCAAAATGAAATTAACAGAAACAAAATCCTATGTCTCCCTCTTTTTGAAAGGTGACTTTGAGCCTGAAAATTCAATTGTTTTGAAGGAGGCCTCTGATTATCCACCAAACCAAAAAGGGTGGGAAACTCTTCAGGAGCTAATATTGATTTTAAGCATCATTTAGACCAAAGAATAGATTTCAAGTGACCTTCTGCTGTGATAACAATACCTATAAACTTAAAAAACAGCTTTGTCTAAAGGAAGTCAAAGTCTCAGCTTCGAAACATAATATATAACAATTTAAGTTTAGTTTAAGCCACTAACCAGTAATAATATACCAGTTGACACATGAAAAAGGGCCTCTACTGAATCAAGAATTTTGATCTTATTTTGATGTGCTGCTAAATTTTCAGTAATCACAAGCATCCAATACAATCATTCAAAGTCTTGTGTTTCGCTTGGTTTCAAGCAATCGTTACTGTCTGGTTTGCATTTTCTATTTTCTTTCATTTAAAATTTCTTTTACAATAAAAAAATTGCTTTATAATTCATTTGTTTTTATTGTCAGCATACAAAATATAGAAACCTAAAGGATTTACAGTTCGTTTGCAAACTTCGTTCCTGGCAATAAAAAATATAATCGCAAAGCTACAGTCTTATTCTGCATGGCTATTAATGCATCAAAACAATCATTAATCACTAACACACCTGCATTTGTTCATAAATACTTTATGAAGGGAATTGTTTACTGTGTGAGCATGGGGTCTATGAACAACCCTTTTCACAGTAGGTGATGACTTACTACCCATAAGACTTTTAAATATTGCTAGGGAATTCTGTTGGAGAAATACAGAAATATCACTTTCTTTCTAGGCAAGAATAAGTTAGGAGATTTCTGAAAGCTCATTTTACCTGAGATCTGTGATAGCATGACAGCACAATTTAGCAAAAAGTATAGCTATATGTAGCACTTATTTAATAGCTGAAATCGTTTTCCAAAAAGGGCCTGGGATTACCCATTTTACAGAGGAGTTATCAGTTAGCATGTCTTAGCAGAGAGAGCAAATCCTGTTTTCTCACATCACCACATATTCACCTGAAACTTGCAAACACACACTCTTCTTCTAGTTGACCTTGATATCATTTACATATTCCATTAAATAAGTTGAGCATTCATTCCTAGGTGAATACTCACTAATATCTTTACATATCTTTACAGGGAAAGGGAAATAGAAGGTGTCTTGTCTAGCTGTGACTTGAAAGAAAAGAGTGACCTCTGCTGAAGCATGTCACAGAACTCACATGGCAGGTGACAGCTCCATGCTATGACTCAAAATTGCTGCAGCTAAGGAGCTGGCATTTTCAATATGAATTGGAAGGAAGAGTTTTTGCACTCTTATGTTTTGGGTATCACCCTCCTGCAGTAAAATGCCTGCTACAAGTTTCTTTCCAAGTCCTTCAAATCCCCTCAAGCCCTGTGTAAGGAGCACTGGCCCAAATTATTTCTTGTGGATTCCCCCGTGTAATGTAGCTGCTGAATTCTGTAATTTCTTCATGATTTTGCAGAAATCTTTGCAGACTTTTCTCCTTGCCCGCTGGCTGTGTATGCATTTTCAAATGTACATAAGTTCTTGTTTCAATTATTTGCTTTTAAATTTGGTTCTGGGAAAACAAAAACATACATTTAGAGCCAATAACTGCTATTTATTTTTGTTTATTTCATCAGGGTCTAAAGCAAACATCACAGAATTGGACATTGGTACTTGCAAGGAAGAGGATGGGAGTGATTCCAAACATTTTAAATTTTTGTTTTCAGAAGTTGGTAACAATTATTTTTCAGTCTCCATGACAACAGTGTGACTCTGCTCCTGTCACACAATTTTAGTGTATAACCCCTGTCTGCATGGAAGCAATGTTTCCCTGATACCTTAATTTTAAATCATTATTTTTTTTTATCACTATTTTTCCTAGAGAGATGAAGTCTCATTCTGAACTTGTTCTCCAATAGTTTTACATGGGTGTCAACCTCACACAGAAAAAAAGTTCAGTTTCACTCACAGCAATGAAAACTAGATCAGAAATAAGGTCATCCCAGAACTGACATAATGACAAGAGTTCTCACAACTCAGAATTTTTTTCACAGTTCTTCCAGATATTTTTTTTCATGCACAGAGTCATACTCCTTCAAAATATATGCATGTAGCCCATAAATACACTCAGAGATAAAATTAGGAGATTGGCTCATCTGAATGGCAGTTTCAGGGAAAAGGGATAAATAAAAGTAGTGCACATATTATATAACACATGCCATCAAACTACAGGTGGAGACACACCTTTCATGTAAGGGTTTCCCTCCTCCTGAGCCATTGAGAGGAAACCCCAGCCACTGAGAGAAGAATTTAGTTACCTTTTTCTCAGCCAAACCCTTTCTTACACAATTTACAGATGTACATATTGATTTGAAAAGCCAGATGGTGAGAGACGGAGCACTGTATTATCAAACATAAAAATTATTCCTCTGTCATTTTGCTTTATGACTTTCTTTTGAAATCTATCAGGGTAGTTGAAAAAGGAAGTGGGATCTGATCTGAACATACATTCATGATCAGCTTAAAAATTAGAGGTATTAGCTTATGTAGTTAACAAATGTATGTGCAGTTCTTACAAGTAGCAATGATAACCGTTAATATACTTACTTGTTCCATTTGTACTACCAAGTATTTTTATCTTCCATCCAATTTTTAACAGCTATCCAACAATACATTCAGCTGAAAGAATCTGTAAATAGGACCATCACCTGGATTAGATATATTCTTTAAAACTGATCATCCAATTCCTTGAACAGGTACTGTTTTTCACACACATCTTGGAGACAATATATAACAGACACACACTGTGTTTGCAAATAATGATGTGATCTCAGAACATGAAAACTTCCTGCTGAATAACTTTGGGCATGACAGTGAAAATTCCACCTTTGCTGTCAGCATTGTATTCACTGCAACTTCTGAAGTTGCAACTACTCAAGCTGCGAGAGGAGTGAGTGATCCTCTCCCCTAAGAATTTCATGGAAAAAAGGAACTCTGTGATGTAAAAAGGGAATTAAGATATATGGAGACCTTATTCTCTCATATATGAAACATTTAACAGCTGCCTATTTGTAAAATTAAAAATAGTAGATTATTACTTAATTTTCATGAGTTATCTATCTTTTACTATTAAATGGGTTTCCTGGTTCTGGGTTGCCAGGAATATTAAACAAAGCAAAGGCATATTATATTTATAAAGTATTTTTCAGAATATTAACTGGAAAATCATGAAGGCTACCAGAACTATCTAAAGCTCTCTTCAATTTTTATCTTTTACATGTAGTTGTCTACAAATGTATAAACATTCAGTGCTTTCAGGTTTAAGCATTTTAGCATGTTGTATGTTTTACTTAAATAGCATTTCTGACTTTTTATTGCTAAAAGAGTTACTGTTTTCCTTCTTGGGAAAGCATAGTCTTAGGCAGTGTGATTATAAAAAAACTTTGGAAACATAACTCCATTTTGTCCAGTAGCAGCAGACATGGAGTAGATATACATTTATTGTATATTAAAACTCAAATTTTAAAATTACTATCAAGATCTTGACTCATGACTTAAAAATTCATGGCAGAATTTTCTTCCAAGTTCATTAGTGATGAAATGGTTGAATCTTTTATTCATAACATTCCTGATTTTGCATGAATTGCTTTACTTCATAGAAGACTATTGTAAGGAATGCAAACTTCTTGACACTAAGAGAGCTTTAGCAGCTTAGTAATTAATAAGCTTGTTGCTACATCTCATTGGCAAAATTTCTCTTACTTTCAGTGAGAGCAGGATCAGGCTCAAAGTCATCTGAAATTTCTGTGAATGTAAAGGCTGCTTATTTCTTTCAGCTACTTTTGAACACTAATAAGGTTGATTTTATTAGAACTTATTACATCCTTACTGGAAGCAGAATTTGACCTCAGCTGAAAAGATTGCCCCCTTCTTTCACTTTGTTTTGAAAAAGAGCTACATTTTCATAATAGTGTCCGGGTACGCGCACAAATCTCATTACCCAATAATAGGATTTGTCTACATACCTTCTGCTCAGTCTTTTGGAAATGTACATGTCTCTCAGCATGGGTTATTTTTCTTCCTTGTTTCCATTTACATATGTCTATAAGTACAATAGCTTATTTTCTATATAACTGTTTCAGTCAAGCAAAAGTGGCTAAGTATATAATCAAGGAGGAGGCGGAGATATCCTTAAAGTACAAAATCAACCTTGGAAGCTAAACTCTCACTTTTGTTACAATGATCGAGACATTTGAGAATAAAAATATGCCACAGAGGTGAAGCAAAATGCAATGGAATAGTTCAAATATAACAGCAAAATGCTAAAGCAATGTTTAATTATAATCTGCAGTCCAGACATCCTGAGATTGAATCTGCAAAAGAAAAGTTGTTTTAGGAAAACTTGAGATACTAACCTTTTAAATTTGGGATATGAAATACAACTTAGTCAACTTAGTTTCATCTTTTTAAAGTAAAGGAAAAGAATTGAAAATCACTTTAATCTTTACTGTTTCTCTTCCAACCATTATTTCTTTAGCTGTTCTGATTAAACATGTTATAGAAGCTAAGATTTTTATTCAGAATATAGAACACTAAGTTTTTGGAAAGACCACATATAAAGATTTGGAGGGAAAAAAGCACAAAACCCCACAAACAACCCTTCTGCCCTCCCTCTTCTCAAACAACAAGAAGTAAACCATAAGAAGCAATATGGAATAGAAAAACAGATAAACCGAACAGCAAAATATATCCTGATCATTCCTGTATACTGTGAAACTCTCTGGAAAGGCTCATCTCTTGAAAGATGCACAAGGAACAGCTAGAAATCTGGTCTGTTGATAGAAGGTTGTCCTTTGCTTTATTTCTCCTATTTCTGTATCACACCACCAGTTTCTCTTCTTATATTTCTTCATCTTTTTTCGCCTTATTAAAATACTGTTTAATTTATATAAAGAAACATTTATTTGTGACAAGACATACTTAAATTACCTTTGTTTCATTAACCTTCTGGAAAGTTAAGGTCCATCTATCTTGTTGAAAAGTATGGATAAGATGTGAGGTCACTATTTTGATATGAGGTTTTGCTCTGTGTGCATGTATTACATACTTGATACAGAAGGCTAAATTTTCACTTTTTCCTGAATACAGGCAAGTGTCCTAAGTCTTGTTGCTATGCAGTTTAGCCATAGCAACAAACACAAAAGCCACTGTGTTGTTACTTCCATTCTCCCTTCCAGACAGTTTGCCTAGTAAAGAAAACATGCTAGATATAGCTCTGTCAAAATAAGTGCAGCATTTTCTGTGAGGGATGTCAAACATTTCACCTTTCAAAAGATTATATTGTGCAAAAATGCTAAGCAAGAAGATGGAGAGGTTATAGCTGAGATATTCACATCCTCTTGACACACAGGTAAGGATGTAAAAAAGTAATTGCTGTACAAGGAGGAGTCAGGTTTTCTGTCATATATTTATCAGATATAAAAAAATGCCATGATACATTTTTTTCTTTGCCAATACAATGGCTAAAAAATATTTCAAATAACTAGACCAAAAAATGTATAAAACCCTAGCCTTCAATACTTAAATTTATGATATATGTGATGCAACTTTGTGTATGTTGCCATTCCTCTTTTCTAGTCAATAATAGCTTACAATCAACATCATGCTGAGTTAAAATAAACCTTCCTAGAGCTTGTGAGATAATATCCCATTCTATTGCAAAGATATATAAAGGATTTTCCTGTAGCTGACTAAGGAGTGTGAGGGAAGACAAATAGTTTATTCAGAAGATTCTTTCACAACTTCCCCCATGATTTCCTGTAAGTCATGCAAAGGTAATTTTCATTGAGAAAGAGAAGTTTGGCTTTCCAGCTCTTTCTCACTTTAAATGGGACTTAGAATCCTGACTGTCATTTCCTTTATGGAAAATCTTAATAATTGCCTAGGCAATCTTTCTTTTCACACTTGTGAAATAAGAACATTATAAAATAACTCAGATAGGCATTGTAAATTTAAAATTCTTAATAGCCAAAAATATCCTTTTAATTTTGGATAAAAAAGGTCAAGGAACTTACTGACTATTATAGCAGTACAGATTTATTTAGTTGAGCTAATTTACCTAACCAAGAATTTGAGAATTTCCATCCATATGACTAATTTAGGACATAATTATGAACACAAATTAATTTGTTTTAAAAAATCCTTATCTATTTCAAACATCTTAAGTGACACATCCATCATTTTAAAGACTATATCATTACAAACACTAATTAGTGACATTGTTAGTGCTGGACTTCTGCCTAGTGCTTACAACCACTTCACATAAATTAACCAAAACCTAAGAATTATGTCTTTGTTGTGCCAGGGATGAAAATCCTCTGTTAACTGGAAGTATGTGGTATATCAACATGTAGTAAAGAGAAATTCTTCAGAAGTTCAGGGGAACAAATGGAGTCCCTAGTTTTCAGTGTTCTGTGTGCCATCAATTTAGTGGGGACCCTCTTGCTATTTAAAGAACTGAGATTTAATCCCAGTCTTTCCATCATTTCTTTGTTATAGCTGTGGGAGATGTTAACATTCTTCATAGAGGATGGTATTAGAAAACATTTAATTGACAGGAGAGAAAAATAGAATTAGATAGCTTTTTGTTTATTTTGTACCGTCTCTTATTTGACCAAATTTTAGAGTCTACTTACTAGTTATTAATTTTTCTTGATTAATCCCAAAATTTCAAAATGTGATTGATTTCCAATTGCTGGTATGGACACCAGTGAGGTTGTTTTTGAAAGGAACATAATTTGCGGATATACACAAGTGATGGAAATGGATTTACTTAAACAAAAGAAAACTATAAACTATTTCTTAGAGTATAAATAGAATTTGGCCCAAATTTCTAGATGTATTATGATCTTAATTTATGCAAACATATGTAATGAAATCTATACCAATCTCTTTACTCCCATTCACTCCATCATATGAGAGTAAAACTTTCAAACTGAATAAGGGAAATTATTCAATCAACCCTCTGGTCTGAGGGAGGAGCAACCCTAATTGCAAAACCTGCCTATGAGCCTTTCTTTGAGCCTTGAAGATCCACTTCAGTATGGCATGGATGGGCTCGTCTTTTTTCTTCCACCCACTACCTTGCAAAGAATACTCTGTTTTGTGGAACAGTGTGTGTGCAGGAACACTTGAAAAATTCTGACCTTAATTAAATATGTTGCCATTAAAAAATTGCTGTTTACATTTATCTCGTTCATTTCTTCCTCCAGTGCTATTCATTTCCAAATAACAGATCTATTCTAGTTTATTTAAGAGCAGGAAGGAATTCAAATTTTTCTCCGCTTTAAAGTCAGCCCCCTTTGATACCATAAAAAACAGAATGTAACTTTTGATTGTTTCATGAATTTTGAGGCTTCATTCAGAGTTAGGTTTGAACCCAGTTTTTACATGGGCTGCAGTAAAAAACTGTCTTCACAGAAGTGTATTTTTTAAGAAGTTTCCATCTACCTTAGAAAGATATAGTATTGCTCTTAAAATCCTTTCACCTTACTCTGCTGCTGCATGGATTCTAATTCATTGCATTGCAGTGTGGAAACTTGCCCCTCTCACATATGAAATGGATGGCAGCAGAAAATTATCACAGGATGGCTTCATACATGGTAACTTCTAGCAAGCTTATAATCACCTTGTAGTGCTGCAGCAAAAGGAGGTGAAAATGGAACCAAAAATTTGACTTCAGCGTACTTTTAATGAAGTAATGTGACAAATTATTTTTCTTTCTCTCTTTCTTTCTTTCTTTCTTTCTTTCTTTCTTTCTTTCTTTCTTTCTTTCTTTCTTTCTTTCTTTCTTTCTTTCTTTCTTTCTTTTCTTTCTTTTCTTTCTTTTCTTTCTTTTTCTTTCTATCTCTCTCTCTCTCTTTCTCTTTTTTTCCTTCCTTCCTTCCTTCCTTCCTTCCTTCCTTCCTTCCTTCCTTCCTTCCTTCCTTCTTTACAAATCAAAGTATGTTTACTCCAGTTTCCATGTCTTTTACTCTTCCATTTATTGTTAGTATCTCAGACATAATTAAAATACAGAAACAATAAAACAATCTCCCCAAGGTTTTTGCCTACATCTATTTATAGGAAATCTAAATTTCTTACAAAATCAAATGCATCACTTCAAGGTTTACCTATATATACAGAAAGAATAGAGTGAAGGTGGGAAAAGCATAAAAGATGATGTAGTTAACCATTAAGTACCTTATTAAAACCCTTCTCATTGCATCTAAAAATGCTCCACTAAAGATAATAATTTCTCATAGAAAGCTAATAATTTTCCATTATGTGAAATAAGTCGTAAACAAAAGTATGTATATAAGAGGAAAGAAATGACCAGCCAGGCAGTTCAAACAGAAAAGTCTCATGTTATTCAGCTGGACCTCTTTACTAAGAATGACTATAAAGTTCCCAGACCACAATAATGCATTATATTTAGAAAAAAAAAAAAAGATACAAAAACCCCACAAAAAAACCCAAAAACCAAAAACAAAAACAAAAACCCAAACAAAACAAAAAAAAAACCAACAAAAA